>SHCU01000141.1:23477-37993 GCA_004307685.1 Ceratina australensis | reverse complement strand
TTTGCTTCTTTCGCAGGTGGTTTCAACGTCGTTAAATTCGGCGATGCGATCGACGTGAAAGGGATCATCTCCTTGGTAACCAGTCGATTAGCACCGGGTACTAGGCATTATCGACACCTTTACGCGATGAGACTTCATCACTCTGGTTCCGGGGAGAATTACTGGCTGCATCAGGACACCACCATGTACCAGGTAGATCGATATCTCAATGGTAGAAACATGTGTATTCGGAATCGTATATCGAGAATCGTTGATGTGTCAGGTTCAAGAGAAGTACGAGAAGAAACACCCTCACACCGAGTTGAGGTACGAGCTGAGGATCCGGTACTTGCCGCACAATCTGAACGACCTGTACGAGAAGGACAAAGTGACGTTCTTCTACTATTACGACCAGGTACATTCGGTATTTGAATTTCTTCGCTGAACGGAGGGATTTACTATTCGTCTCGTAGGTGCGAAACGATTACCTCTGCGCTAATCATTCGTCGCTGGATCAGGACGTGGCCGTGCAGCTCTGCTGCCTGGCGATCCGATATTTTTTCAAGGACATGGGAAACATGGCACTGGACAAGAAGATCAACCTGGAGTACATGGAACGAGAGGTAGGTCTCGAAGTGCCGCCGACTAGGTCGAGGAGCTTTCTAGCGAGACTTTCGATTCGCAGGTCGGCCTGCACAAGTTTTTACCGCGGGCCGTGTTGAACAGAATGAAACCAAAGGCACTGCGTAAGCTGATACAGCAGCACTTTAAGAAGGTCGCGGCATTGTCGGAGCTCGAGTGCATGTTCAAGTTCTTCGACCTGTTAAGGGCGCATTACAGATTCGACCAGGAGAGATTCATCTGCGCTTTAGGGGTGAGTCGAGGTTCAAATCGTGTAGAAAATTGTATTTGCAAAATAGGGATATTACAGTTTATTATTATGATTTATAGTCGAGCTGGTCTATCCCTGTGGAACTAGTCATTGGTCCGGATTTAGGCATATCTTACATGGCTCACAGAGGAGGAACAGTGGTATGTTCTAATTCTTAGTTCGTTTCGAGTACAGCAATGAATGTTATAGATCAATGAATTATTTGCAGCCAACGAGGATGGCCGAATTCTCTCAGATACAGTCTATCCAAACGCTCGTGTCGGACTGCAAAGAGCACGCGAAAGCATGCATTAAATTAAGAGTCGCCGGAGCCGAGGAAACGCTTAGTATAACTTGTTCGAGTCTAGACCAGGCAGAGAGCCTCGCGGATTTAATTGACGGCTACTGCAGGCTAGTTACCGGAAGCAACACCTCGTTATGGAACAGGAAAGGTACAGCTATTTAAGATTCTTTTGAGATTATAATAAAACGATCAGAGATCCCGTTTACCTAAGAGATATACTAAGTTACGATCGTTTACAATTCCAAGCTGCATCGTGGAAAAACTATCCCTGTCCATGCAAAGGTTTGTAATTTTGAGTGATCCCAATTACAGTTTATGACACTACCGTTTAAATCGACTTCGCATTCATCGAGACTGTCTTCTCAATTGTTATTAATGATATCGTTCATTCTAAAATAGACGCTCATCCACCGAAGTACAGGCAAGATCGTTCCAACAGCCCGGAGAAGAATGCAAGCAAGACAGGCACTATTTTATCGGAGGACTACGCGGAAATCGTGGACGAGGAAGGGGATTACTCTACGCCGACAAGTATGTCAAAATTGATATATACTTTTTACGATCTGTTAAAAATACATTTATTATTAAAATTTCAGCAAGGAACTATGAGATCGTTAGAAATGAAGTGGAACTGGGCGAGATCATTGGAGAGGGTCAATTCGGCAATGTACATAAAGGCTCGTATAAAGGGAGAGACAACCAGGTGATTCCTGTGGCAGTAAAAACTTGTAAAGTCGACGCGGATTCTGCAACCGCAGAAAAATTCCTAGAGGAAGCCTGTAAGAAATTTGTCACTGACGCAGAAAATATGGATTTATATGAAGAATAATGATTTCGATGATTGAAATTTCAGTCATAATGCAACAGTTCGAGCATCCTCACATCATAAGACTGATCGGCGTGTGTTCGGAAGCGCCGATCTGGCTGGTGATGGAATTAGCCAGGCTAGGAGAGATGCGCGCTTACTTGCAGTCGAACAAACATCGGTTGGATCTCGCGACCCTTCTCCGTTACACTTTTCAATTGAGCACTGCCTTATCTTATCTCGAGAGCAAGAAGTTTGTGCATAGGTAGTCACTCGATAAGCCTTGAAATACTTGCTATGCACTTCGCTCTATCGCTAATACCTGTCCGTTTCCAGGGATATCGCCGCGAGGAACGTATTAGTTTCTACGCACGACTGCGTGAAATTGGCGGACTTCGGCCTCAGCAGGTGGGTGGAAGATCAAAGTTACTATACCGCCAGTAGATGTAAGCTGCCTATCAAATGGATGGCACCCGAGAGCATCAATTTTCGACGATTTACAACTTCCTCCGATGTCTGGATGTTCGGTAAGTTTTACGCAACGAACGCTGTCATCATCGGATTAAACGTTTTCATCCCTCTAGGTGTATGTATGTGGGAGATCTTAATGTTAGGAGTGAAACCGTTCCAAGGTGTAAAGAATAACGAAGTGATACGCAAGTTAGAAAACGGAGAAAGACTCGCATTACCGAATCGCTGCCCGCCACGGTTATACTCGTTGATGTCTCAATGCTGGAACTACGAGCCTAGCAAGCGACCGACGTTCAAAGAAATCCGAGAAACGTTGCAGTGAGTATTCCATTCGATCGTCGATGTACGCGGTCTGTAATTTTTATCGAGTCACGGGTTCGTTATTACGTTACAGCGAGATTCTATTGGAAGAGAAACATCAGCAGCAAGAAACGATGAGAAGGGAGAACAGGAGAGTGCAGGCGATGTCGTGGGGTACGTAAAAAGCAGGCACACTCGATTTAAGTTATTTCCAAGATAATTCCGTGGAGCATGGCGCAGATAATGTTTCGTCATTTAGGCGCAGACGATGTACCGCCGCCGAAACCTTCGAGGCAACCGCAAAACACGACGGATCAATCCCAGCTAACTGCCGCAGCGCCGGTCTCGACGTACATCGTGGCGCAGAGCCCCGAGGTTCTCGCGCAGCTTATGAAGGATAATCAAGCCAGGGGGGTATGTCCCTCCGTCTACACAACACCCGCGTCGCCTTTCAATACCCTAGCAGTACAATTCCAAGACGAGGACCAAGTCTTAACCACAGCCCTGGTGTCGGATCTACCTTTTTGCGATCCGGCCAACTCGGAACCCTCCGGCTCCCACGATACCCACTCCGGTGATTCCACTTTATCCGACACTAATCTCGACTCCCTTGACTCCTCCGACACTCCGCTCATGTCTAGTTTAACCATTTCGGAAACGGCGCAAGCCCAGTCCTCCCCGGCTGCGAATAGAAAGCAGCAGAAGGTTAAAGAGATGCAAAATTTGTACGCGGTCAGCTCGAAAGTGGTCGGTTCCGTAACCGGCGATCTGTACTCTCCTGTGCAAAAGTTCACAGCTTCCACTGCCATTCCGATCACAACGATCGCGGCCACGTGCGGCGAGATTTACGGGCCGGTCGCTAATTTCACGCAGAGTTCCGCGATCGTTGGCAATCTTAGTCAGAGTCCCAGCGTAGGCGGTAACTTCGGCGAGAACCCCGGTAACTTTGGGCCTAGTAGCTTGAACAGCATCGTAGTAGGAACGAATAGTCAAAGCCAACCGTCGAGCTTCGTTCAGTTAACCGCGAACACGGCGAATCAGGTGTTCAGCGTCGCTCAATCGATGAGTCAGAGTACTAGTTGCGTTCAGCAAAATCCTGCCACGGCCGTGGTTTATCCACGCGTATCGATCGTTAGTTCGGTAAACGCTGCCATTCCCGTGTCCAACGCCGAGTGCCTGTACGGGCCGGTGTTGAAGTTCCGAGCGCAGACCAGCCAGAGTCAATCGGTGACCGATTTGAAACCCGTGAACGCGTCGGTTGGATCCGCCGTGCCGAATCCTAGAGGCAATTTAGCGCACGTCACGACTCCCGGGCAAAATCTGCAGCCGCAACCGATGCACGCGCAGAATTATCAGCACCAGCAAATCTACTCGAACATCAGTCACCCAGCGTCGCAGCCTGTGTACCTGCCGCAGCTGCAGCACGTCCAGAGGCCGGTGATCTATCAGCCGGTTTCTTACGTCGCGACGCAGCACACTAGCCAGCAGAGTCAAGCGACCGGCGCGAACCCGATTTACACGGCCCATGCGACTTCCGTCACGGTGGTGCAAGCCCAGAAGGTCCCGGGCCCGGTGTACGTGCAACAGATGCAAGCCGGAATAGCCAGTCATGTGCAAACGACAAACGTGAATCAGCAGTTGCCTTACGAGATGGCACAGAGTCATCCCGTTCATTTCGCGACATCCGGCTGCGTGCTTCAATCGGCCGGCCAGCAACAGATTCATCCGAGCGCGTCTAACGTAGTCGTCGTGCCGGCTTCCGTCGCCGTGGTCCACCACGGTCAGCCGCAGTGTAACGTCGCGAATTTGCAAACGACCGCGGCGAATCCGGCGACGCAGTACGTACCGCAACCGGTGCAGATGGGAATTGTAAGAACCAGCGTGCCTCAGATAGCGACCGGCGTCGCGAAAATCACCACGTTCGTTACCCAAAAGCAAGACGAACCATTGACAAGCTCGACAGACGGTACGCTCTCCGGGTCGCTGATATCTTCCGCTGTCAGCGACAGCACAATGTCGTCGAGCAGCTCGATGACAGAGGAGGCACAGCAAGACCAGGTTTGGCAATGCCTCCTAGGAATGAAAACCGCATCCTCTACTATGCCAATTAATTTATTTTTTTATTATTTTTTTTTAATTTGTTTATCCGATACTCGAGATCATAGCGGGCACCGTACCTTTTTTATTTGCAAATCGGATGTACATACAAATGCGTAATTATACTGCTTCTGGTACATGCAGCGCGCTCACCTGCTCGTTTATATTCACACGATTAAACGGCCCTTTTCTCTCGTTCATTGTACACAGGACGGTCCTCTTATTTTTATTCAGCCATAATCCGAATTAATTTTATTTTGCAGTTTTTTGGTAGGCTAATCTCTTTATGCATGAAACGACGGTGATCACGTCGTCACTGTTAACAATCTGAGCTGCATGTAAACGAGTATGATTGCACTACTATTGTTCTGATTATTGGTTTTGCATCGACAATTATGCATCTCTTTAATTTTATTGTGTACATACATCTTATTAAATATGCTGCTATAGTGAGACGCCCCGAATCCATCGTGAGCGGACTGTTGTTAATAAGAGTCTTCTTCGTCTTTCAGAGAAATGCACAGTCGCAGTTATTCGACAGCATTACGGAGAATTTCAGCGGTGGTATTGATGATGAGCAGAAGATATTGGAGCAACGACTCTTGGAACAGCAACGTCAGTCGGAGGAGGACAGTCGCTGGTTGGCAAGAGAAGAGGTGCGAATCATTCCCAATTATCGCGATTTTTATCAATTATATTTGAACAACAATTATAATATATTTAGAAACGCCTATCCATCGCGACGAGCGGAGACGAGAGCGCGAGTCCTCCGGTTCCACGTTCGGTTACGCAGTCACCGAGCCACGACCAGCACAGCGCTAACACCGGTTCTCTGGGATCTGATAAAGGCAGCGACAAAGTAATCATCGTGAAGGTAGTTTAACCAGCTCGTTTAAATTACGAACAGTATCGTGAGAATAGTTTATTTGTTTAGAAAATGGAACCTACACCCACCGCGGATTTGGATAGAACGAATGATAAAGTGTACGATTGTACAACGAGCGTTGTTCGTGCCGTGATGTCTCTCTCGCAAGGTGCGAACTATTATCTAAATAATTAATAATACGTTTATTCTGGGTAATGCATTAGCGATATTATAATTGTAGGAGTTCAACAAAGCAAGGCCTATCAATATTTGGAGTTGGTGCGTAAAGTAGGCATCGAATTGAGAGCACTGCTCTCATCCGTGGATGTTCTAATGGACATCTTACCTATCTCTGCTCATCGGGAGGTAGAAATGGCGCATAAAGTTCTCAGCAAGGATATGGCAGAACTGGTGACAGCCATGAAGCAGGCTCAAAAGTACATTGCTACTACTTTGGATGCTGAATATCGAAAGTAAGTGCTCGATTTCATACGTAAATTATTACGATACGAGGATTGGAAATATGATTGCATGAAATTTCAGAGGGATGCTGTCCGCAGCTCACATCCTAGCAATGGATGCGAAGAACCTTCTAGACGTGATCGACTCGATACGCATTCGTTACCCGTACGTAGACAGTCAGATTTGCCAGAAGCAGAACCACATTAACGTCCCGCAAGAATCCTCAGCGGAGAATCGTATCCGCTCGAGTCAATCCGGAGAACAGTTTCTGAGAAGGAGCCAGTCGAGCGAACGTCAAGGCGCAACGTTCAGACAAAGCCAAAGCGGTGACCTCTTGCATAGAATGGGTCAATCCGTTGATCGTTCGTTACAGGTAAATTTTAGATAACGTGAAATCCGACAATAGACAGCATTCGATAACTCGTAAAATGTAATGGATTCAGGGCAGCCAAACGGACGTTAGTAGCGGTTCCAGCTTAGAGAGAAGGCATCATATAGTCACGAACAGCCTCGAGCGTAATTCAACGACGAGAAGGCAAATGGCAACGAACAGTTTAGAGAGAAAGCGACCGTCGCTATCCTGTAATATCAGCCCCATGAATAATTCCGTAAATCTGCCGCCGATGATACCGGTTACCTGTAATGTAGTGCAAACGGTAGGGCCGGTCGTTCATCCGAGCCAGACCGTCTCGACAGGTATCAATCAACAGTCGGTGTTCGCGTCTAATAATAAAGCGACGAATGAAACTACGACGACTGATAGCTAACAACGCTAATAAGGTAAGCTGGTTATTTAGATCGCGAATGAAAATCTGTTAGGACAAGGCGAATCATTTATTCGCGAACGTGACGAACGTCCGGGAATAAATCTTGTCCGATCGGTGGAGAGTAAACGTATGTACATAGACTACGGTCGTACAGTTACCCATTCACGTCTTACGCATAACTCAGCAGCAGGAGATTTAGTATTCGTGCTTTATGGCTCTTTTTAACATTTAATAGACATTGTCTACACGTACTTATAGATAGGACAGTATTCGTTAGACGTAGCGATAGGATTATCTCCGAGAAGCGTAAATCACAGCTATAAAGAAATCACTCCAAAGCTTTAGGATTATTGTTAATTTGTTGTTACGTGATAACGCGCATTGAGTGATGCAGAAGATTTCCTTGGACTTAGAAAAATTCTGATTATTCTGTTCGTGCGAATACCGACATATGCGTGGCAATATATTGAAATTCTCTTTATTCAAAATTCGAATCGTCAGGAAATATCTTATTGCGTCACCTTGTAAGTAGGTAGTTGAATAATTCTACATATAGATATATAGATATATTTATAAATATATATATTTAAACGAAGTTGATTCGGAAAATCGCGCGCAAAAACGTTTCATTTCAGGTATGACACAAACTTACGGAATTATCTTTACAATTTTATAATTTAATAGTTTATTTCCTACTACGAGGAGTGATCATAATTATAAAAGAAAACTGGGACTGAACGTTATTTCTATTAGGTAATTATTTAGCGATTCGTACCGATTTGTGAAATTTATATAAACTGTTTTATAAAAAACAAATCATTCTTCGCAACGGCAAGTCAGTTCCTACAAAATATTTATAAAAAAAAAGAATAAAAACAGAACAGAATTTTGTCTCATCGCGTAAGAATAGTGTCGATAAACTTGTCGATGCGATGCGCTTGTATCAAAAAACAGTGCATTTGCGGACCTATTGATATTCCATAGATATAAAGTATTCCATTCTTTTTTTTATACGTTTGTTACTCCTTTTTTTGTTCCTGGGAGGATTTAGTTTAAATGATAATCGACTGATTTTTACATTGTTCAATTTATACGAGGCGTAGTTTTGAGTAGTGATAACGTGCCAACGTGTGCTTATACAATTTTACTGTTGTGTAACGGATTGAAAGTGTACAGTAACATCTTAATGCATCGTCCCAGGGACATATAACGACGTTCAACATTGCTACCGTACCCGCATAAATACTTTTATTCAAACTGTCTGTAAATAAGCAATCAAAATTCATATACCATTCGCAAGCAAGTATGAATAATTTACTTTCATTTGTTTATTGAAATTCCATTGATATCTTCAAATAGAAATGCTCGATTTTCTTCGTGATCTACGTTCATACGTACCATCTCCGGTATCATAGCATTATGTATCATTTTCGTCATCCCCAATTTTCTAAGTATATAATGTAATTATCGTCAAGTATGCCATGACGAATATCGTAACGTGTGATGTAATAAATATTTAGGAAGGAATCCTATCCTTCGCGCGGAATATACGAGGGAGGGTCTTAGAGAACTGCATATCTTGGTGGCACAATTAATTAACTGCTCAGTTGGCGAATCACGACCCCGATTTCTGTATAAAGCAACTCGAGGATAATAGAAGCTTAATTTATTTTCATTCGAAGGATAAAACTATACCAAGGTTCCGCTGCTTGCAACGAGATAACGAGTATATTAAGTATTCATAATAGATAATGTGCACAATCGTTCGTGGGAATATAATTGCAGCTTGTTGAAAAGAGGAAAAGAATAGGCACTAAAACGAAATCAGTCTGTCGTTCATTTATTCATTCATCTTGTTATTGTTATAGGCGATAAACGAGAGGGAGTGCGAGAAAGGGAATGAAAGAGAGAATGCGTAAACGTATAAAAAGTATTTATAAAATTGTGTAACTATGTATTATGACACGGAGCAAAGTAATAAACAGCAAGAATGATTTCGGCATCAGGAGGGACCTCGATCTTCTATTTACCGTGCTTCGAACTGTAGTACTTGACACCGTTAATCACCGAACACCTGGCGTATTTCGTTAGAGCTGTGTTAACGTTCATTTTCTTGTACTTCGTCAAATTTCTGTAAAGATATCGCGACTTCAGAAAGATCATTTACATTTAATTAACACGTTCACTCTTACATTATGTACGGTGTAATTTGTTCGGCTGTCCATTTATCTTTCTCTTTGAAAAGAGCATTAAATCGTTCGTTAATATTCTTTGGCAAGTTGGATTCTGAAAAAGATACCACTTCCTTCTCCATTGTTGAACCATTCCACTTGATGAGAGCGATCCCGTTCAGGTATTCCTCTTTCGGTTTTATTTCTACATACAAAATTTGTTTTATCTGTACGAATGTTATACCTTTTTTTGTTACGAATATGTTTATATACTTTCTGGTGTGCCGATGTTCCATGATTCCATGAACTGCTTGTATTCGGTGACTGGGGAAGCAGTGAGGAGGACCTTTGCCAAAGCTTTACAACATTGCTCCTCATTATATCTAAAATACTCCAAGTAATTGAAACGAACAAAAACTGTGCATCTAAAATCTGAGAGATCATTCACCTATACAATCTTGTTCCATCCTCTTTACATTTGTCACTTATGATCGTGTACTTTTTGAACAGCATATCAAAAACTGGTTTAGGTATGAAGTCTTTTAAATGATTGTATGTAAATTCCTTATCCACCTCGTCTATTTCCCAACTATTTGCCTCAAAGAGGTCTAACATTTGTGTTACAGATCGAACTTCAAACTCGAATGATATCAACCGATAATACCCTTGAAGAAAAAATAGAAGATACATAGGTGTATTTGTAGTATAATAATGTAAGTGCCACGAATTTAATACCATCAATGTTGACTACGAAATAATCATTTAAAGCTTGAACCAGTTCTTCCTCGCTAGCTTGTATTTCATTTTGCAATCTATGCCAATCGCACAGATCTTCTTCAGTTATCGATGACTCGTATTCAATTCCCTTATAAGACGTCGGTTCGAGCATAGTAAACAATCTTTCCAATCTAGGCTCGCACTCCTTTGCCTTAAATATTATAAAACTTTGTAATAGAAGCTTAGAAAGATCGCTTTATATATAGATACCTCAAGGTATGTGTGAAAAATCCCAGATATATTGCGAACCTTGATGACTCTTTCAGGTATATCTACATTTGTTTGTTCAGATAATTCTAGATTAGGTGTTAACATCAAGGAATTCGATATTTCCACCTCTTTGATATCATACGTGCGATTTCTAGTACACAGCACCACGTTATCATCTTTGTAGCCCTGAAACTTTAAACTGAAATGTTTCAGATGTAATAGATCATAAACAAACTCTGAACGAACTCAAACAACTTGTACCTCTCTCCTTTTTTAATCGTTTCCATCAAGTTCTCATCGAGTTCCAATAATTTTACACGTTCGTTCGTATCGGATTCTTCTTCGGAAAACAAGACTTGTGTCACGTTTCGTAGATTTAATTCTTTAATAGCAGCCAGACTTTCCCGAACATCTTCTATCGTTCGTACATAGCTCCTAAAAAGTATAAGTCAAATGAATGGTACATTCTTAACATACATGATTTTAAAATCTTACCCAGTACTCGCTTTTTCCATCGAGTGATATTTACGAACGTTACAGGCTAAATTAATAGTAACTTATTTAAAGACAGGACTGTCTGCTCAGAGAAAATCGTAACACGTATTGTTGGTACAAAACGTTCTATTATCGCGCGCCTGTTTCCACTTTACCCAATCGTAACGTAAATCGCGAAGGTGAAGATATAGTTTCGATTCATCGAGAGAGTATAGGTTTGCCAGTGGCCATATTAATTGGCATTCCGTTATTGAGAAACTTTGTTGTGATCGAAAAGTCTGAATTTATACAATATTCTTTTCCACCGAGGTACGTACAATTAATCACGGTTAAATACGATATAATAACAAAAGTGGATATCATGTATTTTCGTCAGAGAACCTGCGATGATAATTGAAAAATTGAAGCGATGAATCGTTCGGTATAATTTCGTATTATTTAGTTTCGGTAAACATTCAGATTGTTACTTATTTCTCTATTCGTAGATAAGTATCGTATTTGTCAGGGAATACTATGTTTTAGCCTTCTGATACCCATAGTAAAGTAGAATGTTTTATTTGGTAAGTGAACATCTATTTATAGTACATTAATTAATATAATTTTCCGTTTAGAAAATCAACCATCCTATAAAAAACAAACATGTCAAGTGACGTGAACACCCAGGCCGAGAAGGTAAACTACTTGGTGAATGTAATGCATGCTAAATTTTTTTTTATGACAGTTGGGATATGTGAAGTGTATTTAAGAAAGAAAACATACGTGCTGTTACGATTGGGCTACTATCATAACTGCGGTTTCATTAATTCCTCTCTAATTGGAAAGACAGGAAAATTATGGTAAAACCAGTACGTTGATTAATGATCATTTTTCTTTGGATCAAGCCCAATGAGGACGAAAGTATCGATAAGCCAGAAGAGGAAGAAGGCACTTCATCTATTGATCTGGATGCGGTACCTATTTCTGCAAATTAAAATTTTGCTGCTTTTAACAGTCTCTCTATCTCTATCACTTTTCTGTTCCTTATATTGCTTGCCTTCGATTACTAACGATAGGGTAGTTGCACGTTAGTTCAAGTACTAATAAAATCTAAATATAAGCGAACGCGCAGTTTAATGTACGGTAGCTGGATGATCTTTTAGGAAGAGAATGGAATTGTCTACGGAGGCTGCGAAGGACCGAACGCGATGTACGTGAAGCTTGTGAGCAGCGACGGGCACGAGTTCATTGTTAAACGGGAGCATGCTCTGACCAGTGGCACGATAAAAGCTATGCTGAGTGGACCTGGGCAGTTTGCAGAGAACGAGGCTAACGAAGTCAATTTCCGTGAAATCCCGTAAGTTCAGTTCTAATCTCAAGAGCGGTGAGAGTCTAAGTTACAGTAACCAACAATTGTATTATTTCCAGATCTCACGTACTGCAGAAGGTTTGCATGTACTTCACGTATAAAGTGCGGTACACAAACAGCAGCACAGAGATACCGGAATTTCCAATCGCACCTGAGATCGCATTAGAATTATTGATGGCTGGCAACTTCTTAGACTGTTAAAAATAAGATGTCAATAACAATTAATTGTCTCAAAATTGTTTGTTATGATTAACTCGAAGGACTAAGGGATTCAGTTGTACTTCAAAGAGCATTCGCCTTTGCATTTTATGTTCTGCAGTACAGTTATATTCTTGAGGGCTGAACAAAGTCATGATATATTGGGCATTAAATAATCTAAATCAAAGTAACCAGGATTAAGCACAGAATTTTGTTGACGATCTATGCAGATTCGCGTTGCAGGCAATTAATAGTAGGAACAATTGATACTTTCATTTTCGAAGATATGTCCAATATAATTACATACTCCTGTATAAGAATATTTATTCTCTTGGACTTTATCCGTTACACAGATTACTTCACATATGACATAAATTATTTTCTAACAAATTCTGTAAAGGTTTTCTATATTTTTTTCATGTAGAAAGTATGACATAGGCTCATAAGTAGAACATATTATGTTTAGAAATGTATAATGTGATATAAAGTAAGAAGAGAAGAAGAACACGCAACACATTTTTACAAAACCTTTATAAAGAGATGTGTACTTGCGAGACTGTACTCTAACATAATTAATTATAAGAATCAAATTTAACGAGACCCATCCTCGTTTCTTACCTCCTCGAACGCAAATGCAATAGTATTTAAATAGATTTCGCCCTTATAATTAAATAACAAATTTAAATAAATTCCAGGATAAAACGCAGTCCTATTTCACTTGCTCTTAGCATCTTTCTCTATGTCTTTAAACTTTGCCTCTAATCGTTTTGAGTACGCTGCCAATTTGTACGCAGCCTGCTCTAATTTCGTTACACTATCATCGATCTCGTTGATATTGTCTAAGATCGGTTGCAATTTCTCGTACTTCTCGTTTAAAGCATCCAGAGACTGAGCCACACTCGAGGATATCGTTTTTAACTCGGTATACTTGGCGATCGTTTCTTTGTTCAATCGTTCCAACAAACGATAATCTGCGTGAGTGGCAGTAAGCTCTTCCTGCAAGTATTCCCCGGTCTTTTGGAACATCGTATTAGCTAAACGGCTAAGATTTGGATCGTGTGGATCCAGTGCCTCGAAACTGCTCGTGCTTGTCGACAGAGTAGTTCCACGTTTAGGTGATTCGCACCTTGAATTCAGATCTGCATTCTCCGAGAACGGAGGCTGCTCGATTTGAGGATCCTCCCTCGCCGACTCTTTAATCGATGTCATTGTAGCAAACAATTAAATCTTTGACGATTTGTCAAAAACTCTTACAGCCTCTCGGATTACTGTCACATTACTGTCAACAGAGAGGAAATTTCCTGCCACTGCTCAGGTTCAGTTGGTGTTCGCAGTTCGTAGTTGGTACAGTCACTGCCGCAATAATAATAATAAATGATGGGTCCAATATATAATTTGCTGTAGTACGCGAGATAAGGATTGATATGCAGAAAAGTTGCTTTCCTTTTTATTTCAAGTATTTATATAATCAATGAAAGAGCTTCAAATTTTCTGCGTCTAATCAGTTAATCCTTTTACACGCATGTGTCGATGTTTCAGTTATACCTCGTGATGTTTTGTGTCCGACCGCGTCCTTAAAAATGTTTCAAGAATTCTTAAATGACATAAGGATCAAATTTGATATTGAATAACGGAGGCATATCCGATAACGGTGTACAAAGAGATTAGCATTTAATTTACTGTTCACTTTATCTTGTTACGACGGTAGCATCGGGAGTCAAGAACGGTCAAACATACTTTGAAAAAAATACGAACGTGTTACTGTATTTGATACAGATATATTCGCTGTTTGATTATATCGTTAATAAACATGGATAAATATAATTTACTGTCAACTAAAGTTGGTTTCATCGGCGGTGGGAATATGGCAAGTGCCATCGGCGCTGGCTTAATTCGAAAAGGTGATTAAAATTATATTGGAAATAGGATAACGATTACAGGCAATGAATCAAAAATTTATTTTATAGGTATTTTAAATCCGAACAATGTTTGGGTTTCCGCCCGTACTAATAAAACTCTGGGCTTTTGGAACGACCTGGGTGCGCATGCTACATTAAAAAATGGAGAAGTGGTGGACAACTGCGAAATCATATTTTTGGCAATGAAACCCCATATGCTCGATGATGCACTGAATGGCATCTTGTCGACGATAACACAGAAGGGCTTGCATATACTGTTTGTCTCGGTTCTTGTAGGAGTCACATTGGAAACTTTAGCTAGTGTAAGACTGACAAGATCACAGTGTAATAATTCTCTCAACGAGATTGAATAAATGTTTGTCTCATTTTCAGAAACTAAAAGCTATTGTCGCATATCCTAGAATAGTTAGATGTATGCCGAACACTCCGATGATGGTTGGAGAAGGAATCACAGGTACAGGCTTTAATATTATTATATAT
>SHCU01000141.1:0-15149 GCA_004307685.1 Ceratina australensis | reverse complement strand
AAGGACGACATGATTCCCTTGTTTCGTGAGTTCTGTACCGATTTCGGCTTCGACATTCAAGACTGCTTGTTGTTGTATTTGGAAGTGGTAGCAAAGTCATGGAGTCCAATGTTGAACGTGAATAATTGCAACGGGAAGGCGGAGTTACGCATCGATGAGGAAGAAGTGAACGACTTGAGGAAAAAATGCGATCTCATCGCTAGTCACATCCCCGACAAGATCGCCTTGAAGAGTCGCGTGAAGACGATTCTGTCGGAAATAAATTTCTATCACTACGAAGTATTTATAATTCTCATGGATCTTATAAACGAGAAGAACATCGAGCACAGAACATATTTCTACTTCTTACAAAATTACACTCGCGTCGGCCCGCCTACGAAGATAGAACTCGACGAGTGGCTGCACATCAATCCAGGATACACGTCTGTACCACCTATAGCGAAATGGCGATTGCCTTATCTACCTAAAGTTCAATTATTAAACATTATAACTCCCGAGCTGAACTTGAAGACTTACGAGAAATGGCTGGAGATTGCTGATATCCTTAAACTGCAATCTCACATCATATGTACCTTAGCTATAAAGGGAGAAGTGACGCAGGTTTGGGAAAACACTTATAGAACGACAGAGTGGTCCCTCTGTCAGAGAAACAGCGGCTTGTTGAATGATATAAAGAAATGTATAGAGAAGATGACCGATTCGGATGCGTTGCATTATGGTACAGTCGCGTTATACTACACCGTGAATCATATGCCACCGGGAGCCGACCAAGTGGCTGCGGTCGAAGAGTGTTACAAATTTGCCCAGCTTGCCGTCCAGAAATCTGTCCAATTTCAAGAAGCCATTCTAGAGAAGATTAAATTCAAATATCTGCGCTTCTCGACGGAGCATATTTTGCGAACGCACGACTTGGGTGATGTCAAATATCTGTCGTTAATCGGAAATCCGGATAAACTGGTGCGTGAATTATACACGGATGAGAGTATCCCTAAGCGGTATCAATACACCACCGATCATAGACCTGATATCAATTCTGCAGTTAATTCCATCAGTAAGCTTCATTCTATAAACGTCGTGAAACTGCGAATGGAATTATTACAGGAATGGTTGCAGCCAGATGTTAAATACCTGAAATTGAATCAGAGCGTAACGGAAACGTTTTCAATAGCTCAGAATTCTGAATCGAATTCCAATAATTATGATAATTTAGCGAGAGCGTGTTACATCTTGGAACATGGAGACCTTGAGCTGTCGGCTAATTTCCTTATAAATATAGCTTTCGATGATAAGAATGAGGATTATTGTCCCGAAGCTCGTTATAGAGCTTTATGCGTGTTGCAATCTATAGTCGACCCGGTTAACTTAGAGAATCTGACTAAACGCGACCATCGAACAATCACGAATTACATGAAATCGTTGAAATATATAAGCAAACTCGAATCATTAGGAATAAGTTGTAGTGTAAACGCGTTTGGAACGTACTCTAAGCACTCGATTGTACAAATGTTATGGAAAACGCAAAGATACTCGCCGCAGGCGCTTATCACTATAGCAGAGCTCTGCGTAGATTTCGAAATATACGAATACTCCCTGTGGGATAAGATATTAGCTAAACTGGCCGAATCGTTAATGATTGTTGAATTGAAGAAGATTTTATTACAAGTACGGAATATAAATGTTATCGTAAATTCGAACGGATATCTCAGAGGATGGGAAGTGATCACTTCAGAGCCATTTAGAAAAATGGACGTGAATCCGACCTGTGAACAAATCGAAAATTGTATTAGCGCATTAAGACTTTTGTACTCCTGTCCTGTCGTACGATTATTGAGTTTCAAAGAGATCGTAAGGTACTGTTTTCAGTGTAAACAAGCACATTTGGCAATGGCACTGCTACCGTTTTTAAACCACGAAGAAACGCAGTTCACACTGGAGGTGAATATCCGATCTATTAATGTTAATTGAAATTGTATTATGAAGATACGTATAATTTATATTTTCTTACAGAAACTCAAACACACCTCCAATATTGAGAAGATATCAGAAGATCTGAATAATTTAGTACCAGACGGAATACTTTTTGTAGACTACGTGAGTATAATAGCATTCCCCGTTTCAACATCACGCCACATCGTTCTAAACTAAATATATATTTTTTTCAGTGCAATAAAATTATAAAGAAATACATCAATTAAAATTAGCAGTCGAGCGAAACATCGAAACAGCGAAAGGAAATATTTCCGACACGCGTCAGTATATTCCTTTTATTTCATACAAATGATAAAAAAGTATAACTATTTCACCTAACACCAACTGGGAACAACGCTATATTACACGGTAACAATTACATTTGTACCGTACTCCTAACTCCACAAAGTACACTTGTGCCTTCGATTCATGGAACTGTTCTTCGGGCATTTAAACGTTTTGGAGAACGAAGCCATGTTAGAAAGAGAGCCGATGATTCGATACTTGGCAGGGCTGTGCTCGTCGGTGTTGATTACATCCGCCTCGTACTCTGGTCTCGTTGATGAGCACCAGGACTATTAAATAAAACTGTGATAATTATCTGAACAAAATATATATGAATATTTGTCGATACAATTAACACTGGATAATGAATACCGGAGATTCCCTGGTAAAACTCATATAAAAACGTGCAACTATGTTGACTGCCAATATTGGTGGAATTCATTTGAAGAACATTAACTTACATTTGCAAACGACAAGAAGAAAAGTTCGTCATTGGAAATATACTCCAGGCCCGGTAGCTTCGCCTGATGCTTTTGTTTCGCTACTTTCTTGTACGCCGAATAAGCGATCTGGACGCCCATCGAGTCTGCCATGTTCTCATCCTCAGTCAAGTTCCCATCCACCTAAGTGAACAATTATATTATACTTTTCCATTATCCATTTTTATTCACGCTGCCAAACTCATACCCTGATATGTTTCCCTTTGTCGTCCGTAATATCGAGCGTGTAATTCCCATACTGATCGACGAAACACATCGATCGTTCCTCGTACTCGTCCGACGCGTGCCGGGAGGACCACGTAATTTTATAACCATCCTTATCAAACTGTATCCCTAAAATTGATAACGCGCGGTAGTTGAATATAATCAAGTTTTTCGAGATACTTTACCTTCGTTGTCGAAGCTGTGGGACAGCTCGTGGCCGATCACGAATCCGGTGGTCCCGTAATTAACAGCACTGCGCCAAATAATTAATTTAAAACAAACTTTTAATAATTGAATGAAATAAAGTATAGGAGAGCTTACTCAGGCAAGTACGGTGTGAAGAAAGGGTCTTGCAACTCAGCCGCTGGTATAACTGAAAAACGAGATTAGAATATAAAGATCTAATTATAAATAATATATCCAACTATAATTAATGGGATACTCACGTATCGTATTGACTGTTTGAGCATAGAACGCGTTCACCGTTATAGGATAATCTAGCCATCTGAAAGGTGATGCAACGTTACTCATTAAATCTTCAGCTAATTAAATCTCAAGGAAAAACTTACTGATCTCGGACAACAACGTCCCTGAATTCTATCAGACTTTTCACTAATTCACTCTGCTCGCAATTTAAAACGTTCTGGAAGTAGTCTGTACCTATGTGCAGCTGCGAAATTCAAGCAGATTAATTTTTCTCTGTTGAACTGTACATTTATTTCGATTATTTTGATTTATAGATGCATTACCCCTTCGTAGTATTGACTAATAGCATCGTCGTCTTTGTACCATTCCGGGTATCCAACTTGTGCCTCTAAATTATTTATCTTTTGCATAAGCGTCACTTTCATGGTACTTGGTAGCCAGTGAGCTTGTTCTATGCGATGCCTCAACTCGTCCTTGATCCTTTTTACCATTCTCGTCGCCTTGAAAGAACAAATAAAGTATTTAACTTAAGTTCTGTTCGCTTAGAAGATTCTAAACAGTAAATTTTACCTCATGGATAACATGGTCTGTGATATATCTCTTAACGAACATATAAGAAATCGCGTTTTTCATTTTCATATTATAGACGCACACTTGCCACCTAAAAATCATTGAATTGTATTTAAAAAATCGAAAGTAGGATTAGATTGAAATCAAACAATGAAGGCTACCGAGGAGTGTAATTTGATACGTTGTAGGATGAGTAGGATATGTTGAATTTGATATCCCTCATTTCCTGTGTGGTGTACATCAGGTATTTGTCCACCATGTTCCATTGTACGTAGTTTACTGTCAAAGACCGTGAAGGATAATTTACTAAAGGTTAAACAACAGCCTTGCAACGTGCAATGCTAGTCTGATTCGGAAAACAACGATCACCGTAAATTACAACTGCACCGCGCTCGGTTTATGTAATTAGGAAATTACCCAGTACACGTCGTGAAGTGTTCCCAAGGAGTTTCGCGAGCTTATGAAGAAATTCCGGATTGTAGACGATGATGGGCTCGGACGAGTTAATACGAATGTTTGCCAGCTTGAACGCGTGTTGTATCACGTCCAGAAAGTCTATCTGCAAACATTCATGTGATCGGCCGCGAATCTTTATGCAAACTCACATTTTTTGTAAACACTTATTCATACACTGTTTTTCTTTGTCATTTATTTTTTCGTACTGCATTCAACGATTATAAATTATGTCCGTCATCGTTGCATCGGGATTGAAATGAAATTAGTATAAGATTTGTTCTTGGAATTTACCTTAGCTGTAGGCGACGCGACTCCCGAACTGTTGTACCATACGTTAACAATTACATTTGTACCGTACTCCTAACTCCACAAAGTACACTTGTGCCTTCGATTCATGGAACTGTTCTTCGGGCATTTAAACGTTTTGGAGAACGAAGCCATGTTAGAAAGAGAGCCGATGATTCGATACTTGGCAGGGCTGTGCTCGTCGGTGTTGATTACATCCGCCTCGTACTCTGGTCTCGTTGATGAGCACCAGGACTATTAAATAAAACTGTGATAATTATCTGAACAAAATATATATGAATATTTGTCGATACAATTAACACTGGATAATGAATACCGGAGATTCCCTGGTAAAACTCATATAAAAACGTGCAACTATGTTGACTGCCAATATTGGTGGAATTCATTTGAAGAACATTAACTTACATTTGCAAACGACAAGAAGAAAAGTTCGTCATTGGAAATATACTCCAGGCCCGGTAGCTTCGCCTGATGCTTTTGTTTCGCTACTTTCTTGTACGCCGAATAAGCGATCTGGACGCCCATCGAGTCTGCCATGTTCTCATCCTCAGTCAAGTTCCCATCCACCTAAGTGAACAATTATATTATACTTTTCCATTATCCATTTTTATTCACGCTGCCAAACTCATACCCTGATATGTTTCCCTTTGTCGTCCGTAATATCGAGCGTGTAATTCCCATACTGATCGACGAAACACATCGATCGTTCCTCGTACTCGTCCGACGCGTGCCGGGAGGACCACGTAATTTTATAACCATCCTTATCAAACTGTATCCCTAAAATTGATAACGCGCGGTAGTTGAATATAATCAAGTTTTTCGAGATACTTTACCTTCGTTGTCGAAGCTGTGAGACAGCTCGTGGCCGATCACGAATCCGGTGGTCCCGTAATTAACAGCACTGCGCCAAATAATTAATTTAAAACAAACTTTTAATAATTGAATGAAATAAAGTATAGGAGAGCTTACTCAGGCAAGTACGGTGTGAAGAAAGGGTCTTGCAACTCAGCCGCTGGTATAACTGAAAAACGAGATTAGAATATAAAGATCTAATTATAAATAATATATCCAACTATAATTAATGGGATACTCACGTATCGTATTGACTGTTTGAGCATAGAACGCGTTCACCGTTATAGGATAATCTAGCCATCTGAAAGGTGATGCAACGTTACTCATTAAATCTTCAGCTAATTAAATCTCAAGGAAAAACTTACTGATCTCGGACAACAACGTCCCTGAATTCTATCAGACTTTTCACTAATTCACTCTGCTCGCAATTTAAAACGTTCTGGAAGTAGTCTGTACCTATGTGCAGCTGCGAAATTCAAGCAGATTAATTTTTCTCTGTTGAACTGTACATTTATTTCGATTATTTTGATTTATAGATGCATTACCCCTTCGTAGTATTGACTAATAGCATCGTCGTCTTTGTACCATTCCGGGTATCCAACTTGTGCCTCTAAATTATTTATCTTTTGCATAAGCGTCACTTTCATGGTACTTGGTAGCCAGTGAGCTTGTTCTATGCGATGCCTCAACTCGTCCTTGATCCTTTTTACCATTCTCGTCGCCTTGAAAGAACAAATAAAGTATTTAACTTAAGTTCTGTTCGCTTAGAAGATTCTAAACAGTAAATTTTACCTCATGGATAACATGGTCTGTGATATATCTCTTAACGAACATATAAGAAATCGCGTTTTTCATTTTCATATTATAGACGCACACTTGCCACCTAAAAATCATTGAATTGTATTTAAAAAATCGAAAGTAGGATTAGATTGAAATCAAACAATGAAGGCTACCGAGGAGTGTAATTTGATACGTTGTAGGATGAGTAGGATATGTTGAATTTGATATCCCTCATTTCCTGTGTGGTGTACATCAGGTATTTGTCCACCATGTTCCATTGTACGTAGTTTACTGTCAAAGACCGTGAAGGATAATTTACTAAAGGTTAAACAACAGCCTTGCAACGTGCAATGCTAGTCTGATTCGGAAAACAACGATCACCGTAAATTACAACTGCACCGCGCTCGGTTTATGTAATTAGGAAATTACCCAGTACACGTCGTGAAGTGTTCCCAAGGAGTTTCGCGAGCTTATGAAGAAATTCCGGATTGTAGACGATGATGGGCTCGGACGAGTTAATACGAATGTTTGCCAGCTTGAACGCGTGTTGTATCACGTCCAGAAAGTCTATCTGCAAACATTCATGTGATCGGCCGCGAATCTTTATGCAAACTCACATTTTTTGTAAACACTTATTCATACACTGTTTTTCTTTGTCATTTATTTTTTCGTACTGCATTCAACGATTATAAATTATGTCCGTCATCGTTGCATCGGGATTGAAATGAAATTAGTATAAGATTTGTTCTTGGAATTTACCTTAGCTGTAGGCGACGCGACTCCCGAACTGTTGTACCACTTTTGCAATTGTTTAATCGTCATTCTTTCGTAATTGTTACTAACTGTATGAAGTTCTTTCCCCGTCTCGATGATCTGCAGAAAGGATAACTCTTTAATATTCATCTTTACGTCGAAATTACTTTGAAGAGAAATGCTTACCTGCAGTAATTCAATTTCAAAGTTCACTAGATTCGCTATATCGCTGGCTAATTGACGGCGATTCAAGGTGTACCCTTGCTCCCTCGCGAAAGCTTGAGCCACGCGGAATATGCCAAGCGCGTACGCATCGTCGTTGTAGAAGACGTTGGCCAAATCCTTCTTGCTCGTTAAAGGATACTCGGCGTCTTGATCTATCTAAAATATATTCCTTTAGATGATCATATTGCAATTCAGATGTGAAGACTTTTAGTTGTCACACTTACTGTTAATACGTATCGCTTCGTATTATTTAAATCGATTTCGTATTCGAGATTGTAGAAAGCACTGTTTCCGATCAGCGTCACATAGTTTTTGTCAATCTTCTGCCAGGATGTCTTGTTCGGATCCCATTCGTTCACTGGCATAGCCATAGGCCAACCGCCGTACTGATCGAGGATCTCTTGAATCGGTTGAACACCTCTCCTCTCAATCGCATCTGGCACAAAATTTGAAAAAATAAACAAGTATTATTCATTTAATTTTGAATTTTTATAGCTGTCTTACCTTCGTCCATGCAAGAACGGTACAGCTTTCTAGCCATTCGAACAGGTAGAATGTCATCGTGGCTGTCTTCTTCCTCGAGCATTTCTTTAAAAAGAGGATTGACTGCGTGAGCAACGACTCTTTACGGGTATACAAAATGAAATTAAAATTGCTTACCTTTGAGACGTCTGTTAGTGTTTTCCATGACGACCTGATCCTCGGACCATTCGACCTCATTTTCGGGTATGGGATTATACTTGTCCCACGAGCCGCACGCGTATTGATAGAAATCCTTACAGGGGTCCGCATCGACGTCTCTGTTTTTCAGAATCTTCTTCGCTGAATCAGAAATTGTCAAAATAAGAATTAACGCTCGATGTAATTCGGCGATTCATTTGTAAATGAGAGTTAAATAATAGTGCAAGGATCGGCGTACGTGCGCATTAAACGTTTCCTGGAAATAATTGAGACGGGAAGAAGAAAAAAAGAATGCCAGAAAAACAGCAATTAGTCCGCGTCTCCTGTGATGACGAATCACAGTGTACATCTCATTCGATTTCTCATTTTCTCTTTTCATTAGTATTTTACCGTTGTATCAGAGGTGCAGCCGCCTTATATAATGAAACTCATTTACAAGAAAATTATACTTATGTAAATTGTTACGTCACGCGATACCGATTTCGTGGCAATACGGCGTCTGGCAAACGTTCTGGTCCTCGCTGAAGTCCTCCGGCTCCGCGTTTCCCTCCGTCTCGTTCCTCGTGTTCACTATCCTCCAGACACGTGCGAACGGCGAGGGCATCGTCGTCGGTATCGCCGTAGCGATTGTTAAATGGCACCTATTAGAAAAAAATATCTCTCTGAACATTCATGAGGTATAATTGTACCGCGATGATCCGATTATTTTCATTTAATTATCCAACGTAACGAGTAATGAATTTTTATTAACGAATTATTAAGCAACAATTCTTTTTAAAACTCGTCTGTTCAGTCATGCTTGAATGATCAAGAAAAAAAAGGGTATAAAATTATAGAAAACAGTTGAGCTAATTACAGTGGAAATATCAGTTGACGTGCAATTTGTCATTTGAAGCATGTTATTTACTGATCGATTATTATATCTATAAGGAAAATTGAAGTTCTTATCAAAGCGTGTTGCGTAGATAAAGTTAGAAGTATTTGAAGGATTTGATCGATGGCACGAGTCACTGTCAAACGTTGATTAATCAGCTTCAAATACTTACAATAGCCAGGGGAGCTGCATGCTTGTCGAAGGAGCGATATCGTGGACTGGTGAGTCCCTCGCTGATCCGAGCTACATAAGTATCCAAAAGTCGCAGCCTGTTCCCCGCGGCCGCGCTACTACGCGCACTCTTTTTGAATTCAACGAAGCCAATCGGCAGAGCGCGAGGATAATGTATGAATCATGTTTCATGAAACAACACCTTGCATCGAGGAATAGAGGATCTCGATATCACTCATAATGAGAGCCGAGAGCGACGTGAGTTCGAATTTTCGCGCAAGGACTCTGAGGATCCACGTGACGCCCACGCTCTGCTGCATGTCTGTCGTTCGGTCATCTACTGACTGTAGGTATCAATAGATAAGGATTCGCAAATTTGATTTCTTACATGCCAATTACAGTTATTGCTATATTTTTAAAAAATGTGAGAATGAAAAGAAAATAATAATGTACTATATTCGAAGAAATTATTTACCTGTTACCTGTTGCACTCACCGAGGAGAGATTAGTGAAGAGTGCCAGCCTTATGAGACTTGAAAACTTGATTGTTTTACTCTCGCAATACGCTGCTCTACCCGTACATCTTACGTTCAATTCTTTCTACCTGACACTAGCCCAACGCAGGTCAAACCGACCACGGCCACAATCAGTAAGACGATTTTTATGAAAATAAAGTTTTTAGCATTGTATATTTATTTTCTCTTATATCTTATTATTATTTTGCTCTTATAATTTCAGCGTTCTGCACTTATTTGTTACCTACAGTGCTGAGAAAAGAACATCGGTATATCTGAACGTCGGTCGGTACATGCCGAAGCGGTCATGCTGTGGGATTTCAGAGATCTGTTTTACGATCCCGGTTCCTCTTAGATCCCTTTTGCCAGACTCGCTGTAACATAGGGGCTAGCACTCTTTACTAATCTCTCCTCGGTGTCTCTCCTTGATGTTGCACTTTAACATTCGATGCTTCAGGATCGCGATATTACCAACGTCTAGTAGACACGAGAACCATTTCTCGGTCGTCAGTATAACAGGATGAATAACACTCGAGGAGCTGAAACATTTTACAAATTATTTGAACTACCATTACAATACCTTATCGGTTCAATTATATTAGTACTTACGGATTAATTATTTTCACATATCATTAAACCCGAAATACTATTAGAGATTTTAATTATCTCTAGAGAGCTTCTTAATTATTTCCACGGGTCATTCGCGATGGAATGCGTTGCGTTTCAACAGCAGGATCTTTTTGCCGTATCCGTGGTTTTCAAGGCGACGGTTGTATCGTAAAAGCAGCGAGGTGTGCGAAAGGTGATCAATAACCGTCAATATGCAGGACGACGTTTTAATAAGAGTGTAAGCCCGAGATCCCGGGCCCCGGTTTATGACTCCGCGACACAGGACGTCACTTCGTCGCTCTTACTGCCTGCTCTTTATTACCACTTGTCTCTGTCCCTCTCCCGTCTACCACCCTCGTCCTTCGCGCCCCATTCCGCCCACCGCCCGGGCTCGTTACTTCTTCGATTCTTCTTGTCTTCCTTACGCGCGAATTTATTATTTATAAAGGAGCTGCTCGCCTAGCCAACTTTCAACCTCGGTGCGAGGAACGTTCCCTCGCAATTTTTTTTCACGCGTTCATTCCACCTACTTTACGTCCTCGATCGCGCAGGTGTATCACCGCGAGGAGAACGGGGAGGAGGAGCTGTTCATTGAATTTTGTACACGCGTCGCGACACATGTACCCGGATGGACAGATGTAAAGAAAAGTAGCTTTTAACACGGATCGAAACGGATTTGAGGGAACGGTAAATTTGTCGAATACATTTCTCGTGATTAGATTAATGTAAAAGCATCGGATTATCTCTCAAGTGGCGACATATGTTCGACGTTTCCTGAAGCTCGAGTGGCCCGGTATATTGACGTTGAATTTTTATCGATAGACCCGCGCGGCTCGAGTAACTCGCGTAACGAGAGAACTTAAACCGGTAGAGTGCAACAACACGTTCTTGTAAACGCATGCATGCATTCGCCAGGAAGCCGAGCCAGGTCCTTACGATGCGCCCACCGCCAAGTAAACCCAAACTCCCGGCTTTCTGTTCCGGTAAACAACGTTTTAATCCTATCGAGATTGCTCGTTACACGCCGCGAGACGATACTCGTGCATCCAGCTGGCAGCCATCGCCGGAACACCTAATTTTCGCATAATCTGTCGCGATCTCCCAATCGAAATCGTTCCTAAACAAAAATGTTAGCGCATAAAAATTCCAACATCTATTTCTACTTATCAATCAGAATTTAGTCATTATTTTAACGCACGTGAAATTTTCAACTAGAAGTAAATGAAAAAATTGTCAAACGGTAGAGACGGTGAAGGGAATACGTACGGATGAATGAGGCGACGTGCACGCGTTTAATCGATAATCACCGGCAAGTGGTCTCGTACGAAAAGGGTGCGGAGGTTACATCTGCGAGGTATCATCAGCGGCGGCCCTACGAAACAGCGATCCATCATCTCTCGGCAGTCCAAATCCGAAATTGCTCGGCCGTTTCCTTGGGCTACGCGTGCGGCTATAATAGGGATTAAGGCCGGTGTAAATAAATTTCAAGTCGCGAGTAATCCTATCTCTTTAAGCTTTGCGGCGTTCGCGAAGTCCAAAGCCCCGGAGGAACGCGACTGATCGTGTGTCTACCCTTTCCTCTCGGTTCTCAAGAAAATTCTACAAACAAAAATCGACGAGTTATGCACGCGACATTTTTACAATTCTACTTGCTCGCGAATAGATTGCTCTCGTGCAAGTGCAGATTTCTGCGAATATAATTTGAGATAGAATATTTTTATAAATGATTGTTTTAATTATTAAACATCCAATTTTCAAATTTTTATAAATACACCGCCTAGTTTTTAGGATAAGAGGGAAAGCTCATTATAGCATGTGAGTTTTATTAAAAACCGGGACCCAACAGAGCATACCTTGGGAGTCACGATGGAAAGGGTTGAACGGAAAAAGCGGCTACCGCCTACAACGTGCACGTTCAGTATCCAGAGGAGCTGATAACGAGCAAACGAGAAGTGACAGGGAGGTGGTTCGTTTCTCTATTCTGTCGTGTCACTGACAGAGCCGCTGTCTTCTTACTCACGGTTGCCGAAGTTAGTATTGTTACGCTGCTCATTGAGCACGAGGCACGTCAGATTGTCAGCGGCAGATAGAGGGACAACCTTCGCCGAGTAATAATAGATACGCTGTCACCAGGATATTTCGACATTCGATCGCGAACTTTTGCCTCTTACCTGAAACACAAATCCCAAGTTTCACTCAAAAATTTTCTAATCTCATCACTCCTAAAACCTACCCGAATTTTCAATCACAAATAATGATTTACAAAACGTAACGTCGACAAAAATGCGAAGGCATCGAAGCTGACGCGATGGGATTCGGTTGAAACTTCGGCGAGGATAAAAAAAAAAGGACGGCGAGGAAGATGGAAAGGATTACGGTGCGTCAGGAGCGATGACTGAACGGCCGGTAATCGCCGTGGCCGCTCTAATATTTCGAATAGTTCGCATTTACAATGGGCTTTATTGGCGGGAAAACTGAGGGGGGTATTTTGAACGGCCGGGACATCCATCACCGGGGTGTCAACGTGATTGTCTTGCGTCGCGTTCACCGTGGAAAAGTATTGGCAACGGGAGAACGGACCGGTAACGCTCGCGAATCCAACTTTTTCCATTCTCACGTCGACGAGTGGGAAACCGAGCCGCGATACCGTTCGTCACTCGGTGAAATAATTTCCTGATCGCTCCCCCGATTTAACGAACGGAGGCAAACGTTTTGATACGGTTTTTGGACAGAATTATTTCGACCGTCGAGTGATACGGCTTGTGCTCCGCATTGTGTCGTATTTAAATGAGCCTTCTAATGCGTTTAGCTTGAATATCGCGGCGTAGCAGGGTGTCGTCGTCGTCGTCGTCCTACCCTTGGAAAGGCATTAGGCGTTTTGTTGAATCTGTGTATGGATTTCGTTTATAACGCGGAGATTATTCAAATTAACGCGAGAGAATCCGTGGTTTCTCGATCGGTTTCCCCCGTGTTCCCGTTCGACCCGAAGCGAGTGAATCGGGAGCGTCGTAACGAATAAAACTGATCGGCGTTGTCGTCAGCGCGCGGATTAAAGTCGACGAGAAATAAAAGCTGGTCGTTCGTTGGGAAAACAGTACGGGTGGTCGCGAGCGAGAGGGCGAGACGCAGATAGACAGAGAGAGAGCTGATAGGTACATACGCTCACGGGAGGCGTCGATGCATAATCGGAGCGCACCCTCCCGTGGCTATCCGTTTTATTTATCCGATAACACGCCATTATGGGCGAATCGCGGATGCGGCTGTGTCGGTAACGATTGGCTATTTATAATAACACGTGGCATATGGGTAATTAGTTGCGCGTAAGCCACGCTGAAAAACCGAACGGTGGCGTACGCGTCCAGAAAAATTACCGTCGTTTTTCATCCCGCCTCAAAATCCATTATTTTACCTCTTGATTTTTCTCCCCCTCGCCCCTGGCCACCCGGCGGCGGCGAGCGCATCCACCGCTGCGAGCGTGTCGCGTTGTATGTAAACCGCGAGCAATTAACGTTTTGTAAAATAGCCACAGTTTCGTTTCGTGACTGCCGATCGACTTTGACGCTCGTTTTGCCGCGACGCGCGCGTATCTCGCACGAACAAGTAATTACGTTAATTCGATCGATGTTCCCTTTTGCCGTGCGACGCGCGTATACGTACGTGCGCGCGCGGTAGAGGAGGAGGACGAGGAGACGTGACGGTAAATTCAAGGAGAACGGAAAGACGATCGCGGTCACCGGGCCGGAAAACACGTCCGGCAAAGAGAATCGAGGCGACAGACAAGGTGGCAATCGCATAGGAGCCGAGTGACCAGTCGATGATGAACGAACGCTCTTACTCTATTAAACCCCACCGTGCCTTTGTCTCCCCTACCCGCTCTTCCTTTTGTATAAACACGGTTAACGCGACTAATGGCGATAGGATAACGCAGCCAGCAAAAAACCTGGACAAAAATCCGTGCCGCGGACACACGCGGTAAACGGAACGGCGGCGTGACAAAGAAACGGTCGCTTCCGGTGCAGTGAAGTCCTTCTGACGGTGCGCGTCCGGTTGGCTGGCGCGGAATACCTTCGCCTCTATTCCGCGCTACTCGACAAAAATTCGCGCTTTTTTCCCCTCTCTTATCCGCGTAACGCGTCGGCTTGCCTGCTACCACCCTCCTTTTTGCCGTATACGCTCCGTTACAGTCCTGTGACGACGACGGGCAAACAATGACCGAGGGGTTACGTAACAGCTATGCGCGGAGCGCAATTCCACCGTGCACGGGGTGGCCAATGAGCAGTAACACCGGCGAACGCACCGGCAATGCGTGTATCGCGCTCAAACGATTTACCTGAAAATCCATCGGTTTACCTCCGATTCCATCCGCGCGATATTACCTGAAAAACGTAACGATTATTTAAATGAATGAAAGAACACTGATCGGAGAAACGTTCGGCGAAACGTTGATACTATAACGTTCTTACCTTACAGGTAAATCGATAGAACGAATATCCTTTGATGACGGACAACGTCGCGAACGAAGTCGTTGGGAGTAAAGACATGGGACACCGTTAGGCGGTACGCGTTCAAAGTCGTAAGCTCGTGGGTTCGAGATATTTTCTCGTGACCGCAAAACAAGAGAAGGCAGATAGAGCGAGAGAGAGAGGTAGGTAGGTAGGCAGGCAGGCAAGCTTGGGGCTTGCTTCGACGAGCGAATGCATCGGGCTGGCACGGACCGGCCGACGGGATTGTCCTTCATTACGCACGAAGGAAAGTGCAGTCATCGGCGTGCATACCCGTAGATATGCACACAGAGGCATTAGCTCCCCCAAAGCCAACCGGTATTAATTCCACTAATTGGACGTGGTTTGGTTCGTGGCAAACATCGGTCCCCTACCGATCCTCGACCTTCCTCGGACGACGACGACGACGATGACGACGACGGAGAGACTTGGATCTCTCGATCGATCGCTGCAAACAATAGCCTTTTATGAT
>SHCU01000140.1:257682-275164 GCA_004307685.1 Ceratina australensis | reverse complement strand
AACAAGGTTTAAACACGCAGGAATTAGAGAACGATATTTTGCGCAGTGCTCATCAGGAACGACAACGTGAATTGGATATGTTACGTTTTCGTTTTAACCGAAATAAGGAAATGGCACAAGCAGCTGCTGGTTCGTGTATCAGAACCAGTGAAAGTAGCGAAGGAAAATCAAACTCGCCTAAAAATTCTCCGGTTTGCCCCGTAAAACCAACGCCAGCACCCGTAAGCAAATGTTTGAATCCTCCGAATTAAGTATATTTCTTGCGGAAAGTGTATCGTTGAATTACTTTTATAGGATCACGCTGTTCCCCCTCCGCCGCCGCCTCTTCCACAACTGAATGTTTCCAATGAAAGGCAAGGTTTGAATCAGAATAAAAATACGCCGACCAAAAGACAAGGTATATAAATTACACCCTCTATGCGTTAAAACACACATGTATTCTTTACTCGCGTCCACCTTTAATGGTTTATAATTAATAGTTGTAGGAAGTCCACCGAAAACGACGCAGGTAAAAACAGTTGCCTCTGATATTAAACGTGTTCGTGTTGCTGCGCCTAAACCTGGCCATTTGTATCCCAATCTTTCGGAACTTGAAACTACTGAAAGCGAAACGGACACAGAATATACTGTCAATAGTACAGAGGCAGAAACTGCAACTTTAGACGAGAAAACTGACACCGAAACGGGAACGGAAGCCGAATATTACGTAGAAGTACGATAGATTTCTTTAAGATAGATTCTAATTATGTAGATTTACGTATTACCCTTATATTTAATTCATCAAACATTTATATAGGATGATGAATCTAAGAATGATAGCGACAATGAAACTGACGATGCAAATACTAGTCTTGGTCGGAGTATTTTACGCGTAGTAAATGAACAAGCTTTTCTGAATAAAAAGGTTCAATCGAATGTAAATAATTGGATATTACATTTTAGGAGGGCTCATTTACATTTATTTATTCGTTGCTTATAGAGATCAATTGATCCGGACCCAGACAGCACAACTTCCGATATTTCTGTGTTGGATGAAATGGATGAATACTTGGACGAATGTCTTGCATTACAAGAAATGCAAAATAGGAATGCGCGTACAGAAGAGGGTCCAACACCTCCTAAATTAAATAAAGCTGGGAAGAGTCCATCGATAGCTTCGACAAGCTTCAAATATAATGAAGGGTATAATAATAATAATATAATATAATAATAATATTCGTGTGAATTAAATTTAGAGTAAAACTGAAATTTTTTTAGGTCGCCGTATCGTTCGCCTGTAAAAAAAGTGAATCCAACTTCTCCAAATCAGAATGAGCCTTACATTATAGATGGTGACAACTGTGTACCCTTGATGCATAGTGTCAGCTTTTATAGACGACAACAGTCAGAAGTACATTAAATTAATATTGAAGAAATTATCGTTTAGAATTCTAATAAGTTTGCGATAAACGGCTTTATTCCGATTTTAGACGCCTAAAACGCCAGTACGTATAATATCAAGGACGCAACAGCCGGCTGTGTCTAATTCTGACACGACGCAGGATGCTAAGAACGAAGCGATGTTGGTACAAGAAAAAGTGAAACGATTATTAGATGAAATTTGCAAGCAGCAGACGATCATCGGGCAAGCTAGTCAGGCATTAAACTTGTGCAATTCTACCGTAGAATTTAATCATTCTAGGGAGCAGGTTGAAGCAGAAAGATTATTGCTTCTGGCTAGTAAGTTCTTGCATACTGACAGAGGTAAAACATGTTCGTTAATTATACATTAGTTTGAACTTCATTTTAGCTCATAGACGACAAGCTGCGCTAAATGAGGTACAACGATTGAAAGTAGAAGGTACTTTAAAACCCGTTAGTCCTGGATCACCGGACATGCAAGAAAGTGCCTCATTAACGGTTTCTGCTATCACGTTACCCCTTAAACGAGATTATTTTCGTAATATGGGTACAAGTAAGTGATACATGTAGTGACTCCCAAATTATTTGTTATGAGATGTTCTCCCGTAAATCCACATATTTTCTGAGAAGAGTCTGCTGCATCGAGTGAGATATTTATTCCATTTCATTTGATATTTTAGATATGTGTTTCCACTTCCTTTGTTTGATGAAACATTTGGAAGAAATAGTTGCTACCCCAGTGGTTGCAGTAGAACATGGCGACTCCTGTGTTCGATTCCCGTCCACACTAAAACTGAATGATTTGAATAATGATTTTAAGATCACTATCGAAATATATTCACTGGAAACTCAACCCGAAATATTACCACACGAAATTAAGTATCATATTAATCACGGTAACGGATGCAGTAGTAGCAGTAGCAATTGTAATAAAAAAGTAAGTACATACGTTTGATTAAAATTTAATGTATATATTTATAGAATTATATTATCATCACTCATTTGAATTATTTGCAGGTAAACAAGACTCCGAAAAAATTTTTGAAACAAGATAATCGATTGATGATGCCAAGTATACAAAGCCCAGCTGGACCATCTGCTGTCAGGTCTACAGTCTTCCAGCTGTCTGGTTACGTTATTTTCAGTCTGAAAGAGATCCACCGGCAACAGTTCACACTTAATAAAGTAAATACATACACTAAGAAGGAGCATTATAATTGGCAATGTGTTATATAGAGATTACTTAATTTTTAATTAATCATTTCAAGGTACCATCGCAGTCACCGTTGGAAGGACGATTGCAAATGCACGTATCGTGTGAACTTTCGGTATCGGTTGAACATAGAGGGTTTCTTACGATGTTCGAAGACGTATCTGGATTTGGCGCTTGGCACCGTAGATGGTGCTTGCTCAAAGGCTCGACTTTGTCATACTGGAAATACCCTGACGATGAACGAAAAAAGACTCCTATTGGAAGTTTAGATTTGCAAAGTAATTAAAATTTCTATTCTTTAATTCGCCGAAATAATCTGAAACTTGAAATCCATTATAATTTATTTTTAGACGTTAGTACGACAAATGTTGGATTAGTATCTCGGGATATTTGCGCGCGTCCTCACACGTTTTTACTTGAAACGATCAGGCCCGCAGAACCCGATGATACCGAAAGTTTAATTATGGTCAGAAACGGATCAATGATGACAATTAGGTAAATCTTTTATAGTGCTGTTTCATTTTTATACAGTGTAAGGTGGCATTATAATAATTTTAATTATTTCGTCTTGCGATGATAGAATATGTTTGGTAGTCAGAGTACTTTAGCTTGTAGTCGGAATAATTTTTATTATTTTTAGGCACTTGTTATCAGCTGATACGAAGGAAGATAGATTGGAATGGTGTTCTAAACTCAATAAAACGTTGAATTTGATACACACTTGGGGTGGACCATTAACGTTATCGTAATTTTAAAAAAAGATAAATATCAGGGTATCAAGGTATTTGTTGATACAATGCGTACGACACATCTACGCAATGTATACTTGTGTATATTAATTAATGCAATTAATTGAAATTTAGTTGAATATGCGTTAGTCATATTTGCGAAGTCTATATATTACGAATGCAGAAAATTAATGAGATATTTATGAAAGATTAACATGTTCAGAGAAAGTGGAAGGGGAGTATTATTTTTACAAATAATATAATTTCAATCATGGATGGATTTTGGGTGAATAATCATATTTTAAACTTTTATTTGAAGAAAAAAACTTAGATGAAATTGAACATATTTTATGCAAAAGAAATATCATTCTTTATAGCAAAATAATTTAGACATAAATTGATATACAATATTTTAGAAATAATCTGTCGTTTTCTTTTACATAATTCGACATTGAAATTAATCAATTATAAAGAAATAAATGAGAACTGCTTGGACAAATCTATTGCGTCCTATTCTCTTGGATAAAGTGCAGTTCCGTTAATGAATTTTGTAATATTCATAATATTTACTAAATGATTATTTAGTACATTCGCATTTTTATTAAAATACATTCTCACAATACGATTTTAATATCAAGATCTGACTATTATAAAATTGTTTATTACAATAGCGCGTATAGATTTTGTAAGGAATCTAATTACATACCTTCAAATATCTACGTAATTATACCATAAACAGAAAAATACTAGTACATAATTACTAATATATATTTAAAGTTAAATATATATGTATGTCTTATACATATATTATTTTTTCTTACTCTAAGATGTATTCTTTAATACGCATAAAAATATTGTATTCGATTAAATTATACTTTTTACTCCTTTGTATAAACACTTTTCTACTATCATTAATGTTAAGCATTTGAAATAAAAAGTTCGTAGACAAAAAATTTTTTCCTTCACTTACATACGTGTCCAACCATTGACGGTCAAACTCTCAAGCGCTAATGCTCTAAATCAACGTGAGAATAAAAGAATCAAGAATAAAAAAATTGCGTGTCCTAATGTATTTTCTTATCAGCAATCCTACATAATATTTTATTTCAACAGAAACGTGCACAATTTGATTGCAGTTACGAATGAAAATGATAGAGGAATAGGAAGGCTCGTAATTCATAATGAAGTTGCACTTAGTTTGTGTATGTGTTTATTTGCGCGAGCGGTGCTTTGTTACATGCATACAGTTAAGTATTTGTATACAAAAAATTGTTTACTGGTATTCACATATTTAGTATTCTAAATCAGGTGAATGAGTGGTTCGTCGTCGCCTCTCATAAAATGGAACTTGTAACGCCTCTCGTTCAAAATGTTTATGAGTAGTTTCTAGTCAAAACTATGTGAAGTAACTTGCTTTACACGTTGGCACACGTTTCATTCTTAACATTTACGTCAAACTTTTATCGTTTTTTTTCTATAACATTTCTTTTCTATAACGAACGATTAGATATCTCGTTTCGTTTTCCACGTATCTAACGTGTCGGTAGGTTTCATCGTCATTCCTGCTTCCAATTGCATTGAATGTTAAATAAAACAAGAATATAGTGAATGTACATATTTCAACGACAAATAATATTCAAGAGTAATACAATACATTGTAAACCTGTAGAGAATATCTTCAAAAATATTGAGTAGTGAATCGCGTGCCACACGATCGTAAAGTCTACTTATATCTATAAAGTATCCTAACACATTTTTTATATTGGCGTGTGCTGATGTTCGGAAGATCCTAGGTACCACGGAACATAAGTTCTCAGACATTCTTATTTAACGAGATTGATAGTGGGGTGGAATCCATCCTTGTCGGCGGTGTAATCAACCCTATCAAAGAAATAATAAAATTTACATAAATACTTCATATTTTCCCTGATTATTGGAACGAACTGAACACTTTTAAAAATGTTTCACCTGTACGTGTGGCCGTCCGGTGACGTGAAGGTGAAGCTGCCAGTAACGTCGAGGGATTCGTCGTCCGTTCCCTCGTTCTTCAATTCAGCCGTTTCCTCCCTCTTCTGACCGTCGCTCTGTTCGTAACTGAAGTGATAACCACCCACACCAATATTATTCGATTCCTCCTGCTTTATGATCGTGATTTCATTTGGATTCTGCGGTGCCGCTAGAGCTCCCGCTATCGCTATCACGAAGATGATGATCTGCATGAAAAAGGATTAATACGGTAATAAACACATTTTACACACTTATTTAAGTATGTACATCTAACATTCTTTTTTGTTTTAAATATTCGACGGTAAAAGGTAATTTAATATTAATAGTAAAACTTTGTACACTTGAACTCTATTTGTATTTTAACACTGTTCCTACCAGGACCGGGTCAAATGACCGTTTTTAAATGGTAGAAGTAGTGTTGAACGCTATTCCCGGTAGGAATAGTGTTAATGAAATTTTAATAAGTGCTCGATTAACTGAAATTATGCTTTAACAGTATTGTTACTTTACTCGTTACAGTAAATGTCCCAAGGACATTTTAAGGATTGATTCTTTTTATAATTAATCTTAGACCAGTGCGTAAATCATCCCCCGAAGCGTTCAAGTGTCTGGGCTTCTACTGTAAGTATATCTTGTTTGTAATTGATTCCAGTTTTTTAGTATAGTAAATGTAGTATAGTAAGTATAGTAAATATATAGTATAGTAATATAGTAAGTATAGTAAGAATTTCTTTTAGTAAATGTTCTTTTACTGGACTGGACTGGAATAGAATTGAAAGATCGCGGTATTGCCCAAACTATAAGAAATGGAAGAATACTGTAGGAAGAGAGGGATACTGGGAAGACAAAAAGGGGAAAATGAAGGATAAAGAGCAATGGGCGAGGTTGAGATGTGGAAATGTAGGAATAACTGGTAATAAGGGATATACGGAAGTGAAGTGCAGGATATGTAAGAAGGAAGACGAGGACCTAAGCCATATTTTTTGTTGTGAAGTCTTTAAGAGGAAGTTAAATAAGGAGTTGGAAAGGGCGGCGGATGAAATATGTAAAGGAGGACACGATGCTCTAATTAAGATGTTAAAAGGGCCAGTCAATCCGGAGATCTGTGAATACATCAGATTGTTTGAGAATGAGGCAAAGCGAAAAGAGTGACGAGTATGAGTGTGGAATGAATGGATGCACGAGATGTGTGCGGAGCCAAAGACTAGGTTTAGGTTTAGTTTAGATTTAGGCGAATAGTTTTAAGGAAGAGATAGCATGTAATTTTTTAAACCTGATGTACGAGACTGTATATTCTTAAGCCCAAAAAGGGCAAGGATGGCAATAAATTCTATTCTATTCTAGTAAATATTCTTTCAGTTAAAATACATCACGTTTAGTGCATATGACGTAAAATTCGGTAAGTTTGCTCAATTTCAGAGTTCATAACCACTGACCTAAGTCACATTATGTAACGTACAGGTAATCGGCCGATCGGTTCGGTCGAAGCTCACGAACTCAGACCTTTCCAAACATTCTTTTAGGTACTATTAGAACTATGCTATTTTTCAAACTCTAAATTAATCCACGTATAGTAAATCTCTCTGGTAAGAGGCACACCCTTTTCTATTTACCGTCAATTTTCTTCTCATGATAATCACACATTGTTAGTAAAACATTGATTCTTTTAAAACATATTAAGCTAAAATTTAATTACATTCTTATACAGGTTTTATTATGTACAATTGTAATATGCAGAAATGATGCTTTGTCCTGTCCTGTCATATCTTATTTTATAGTACTATTCACGTTTGATTTATCAAATTTTTAATGAAAAGCAATATTTCTTTTCGAGACATTTTCAAAGTGATCAAAAATAGTACGCTACATTTTTCATACAAAAATAGGAATAGATAACAATAATATAATAGAATAGTATTCTAAAATATCGCGAAAATTTGTAACTTCAAATAACAAAAACCTGAGTTGGAAAGAATCTCGTTATTTTACTCGGTAATTACCACAGGAAAAATAAGCCAACGTTTTTGGTAATGTACCCTGTTAATTATCGGTGCGCCGCGCACGCACAATTATCACAGTACTCTTCACTTTCACTGTTAAAAGAAAAGAAAATTTGTCGAGCCTACGACCGAAATCTACCGGTTCACCGGTTGCAGACGCGGAACGCGTTTTCGCGCAACGTGCAGAAGGGAACTTCTGTATGCGGTCAGACCCCGCGGGAACCCACCGTCTTCATTGTAGAACGTCTTCGTTTACGAATAATTGATACTCCTTTCGTCCTTAAACGACGACCGATACGTGATACCAAGGATTCGCAGCGCATCTCTGGGTTTATATAGCCGGAAAATCGCGGGTGTTGCATCCCCACCTGGCATTAGAACCGCGAATCTCTTGGCTAGGACTTTGTCTCTCCCCTGGCCGTGTCAGGATGCATCCGCGATAGTGTCTCTCCTCCGCAGAGGACCCGTTTACATTCTTCGCTGTGTTTGTTCCTACTCTTATTACCGAGAACCGGGAATCTCTTCGTCACCTCGCTTTCGCGATTTGGCCATCCTCTTTCATCCCGCTGATTCCACGATCAATTAGCAAAATTTCACGTGTTTTTCTACCAAACAAAAGTCAACTTTCAATATACGTATTTAAAAAGAAATCGGGCAAATTATGTTTCCGTATTACGGAATTTCTGACAAAGTTATTCTTCATCCCCTGAACTCTAGAACTCTGTCCTAATATATTTTAGAATATCATGGATTTTAACTATTTCGCGAACCAAAAAAGTTATTTTAAAAATGATTCAAATTGTATATCGTATAAAAGTATAGAAATTGACGAGTATGGTTGGTGATAAAAGTGAATGGTCACAAGATTTCAGCTGTGAGAGTAAGCATTATAAGTCGACTCTCTTTGATAGAGGTGCATACGGTCGAAGATCAACCATTAAAACGATTAGAGTACGTAGAATCTCTCCATAATTATCGTTTGATGTTTCTGTGTCAACAAACTGCTACATGGGATGACTTTTAAATCCGACGTAAAAGGGAAGATTGTAGGGAGATACGATTCATTCACGTGTCCAAACGGTATACGATTATAGCAAATAAATTTCGCGTGTTACGTCACAAAGCGTCTTACTTAATTCTAGCTTAAGCACGGACCATCCTGACCATGTTACGTGTATATGGAAAACTCGTGGCTATAAAGTTCACCAAAATGCAAGTATGCAAAATCGAATGAATATTCTTTACTTCGTACACGATTTCAAATACTTCGCCGCCAAGTAATAATAATTATTTATTAAATTTAAAACTATGATAATAGATAATAATTAATAGTTTTGGGGCAATGTCACCTAATTTGACGTGAACACTTTATCGTACAGTTTCTACTATTAGATTTGCTAACAGTTTAACGGTACACTATGAAATCAGTGGTTTTACTAATTCTGTGCTGTTACATCTTTATAATAGAACACAATACAATTTCATTCTCTAATCATTTTGAAAAGGCATCTTTATTCCTTCGCTATTATTGCCCTCATAACGGATGATCTACGTCAAGCTACAATTAATAATTTATCTATATAATGCTCATTAAACAAATTCCTCCAAAATGGATAATAACTTCCACTTCCCATTAAGTTATTTACATTTTGAAATTAAGCTGAGAGAATACAATCTTTTAATGATAAAAGTACTGTGAGTCACGCACAGACCATGGCACGTGCGATTGTATAAACAATTATACCTGCTGGTTAATTGTTTCCAACCGGTAGACGTAACTAGTTAAATGAAACCGGATAAAATACAGTCTACTTCATTATTTCAATTGAAGTAATTTAATTTTCCGATTATATTGGAACGTTAACAGCTGAACGTTTAAAAATTCAATGTAAATATTCGATTTATAAAACGTTTAAATATGACTTCATTTGGAGCTTGTCGGATCAAATTCATAATATTAATCTCACAGAACGTTTAATCTTCGATTCGTATAATTTTTAATCCTGATCTCGTTTCGAGTTATTCACCCATACTTATCGCGTGCAGAATCTATTGTAATTTATAACAGTAAACTCACAGTATGTTTACTCTTCGATTACTCGTATTCCACTTAACGCGGGGTTCAGTTTACAAGGTGAACGTTATTGTGATCTAAACATAGATGAACTTGACGTGACTAGACTCGCATATACTCTGAATGAGCAGGAACAATCGCCTTCGCATGTCGCGGACCAAGTTCCTAACGGCAAAGTCCACCTGGGAGATCGTTTGATTGTAATATCTGAATGACACGGTTAAAAGATAGATATGTTGGTAGAATGCCAGTTCGACAGATGACACACACATATATTATGCCTATCTATCTGAATTCTGTTGACCTCCTAATGATTTGCGTGAAGTACAAAAGGAACTGAGCAACCTTTTTAGCCAACTGAAATGTTAGAGTTCGTAAAAAACCGTAGTGCGATGTTAATCGATAGCTCGATAATAAACAGAACAGCGTGTACATAACAGTAATTTCATTTTACTCCTCGTGGCGATGAAGAGACGTGAAACAGCCGCTTACATGATGTTGGCTATTTCGTAACCCGGATAATACCGAGGGATTCATCGGTGCACAAGCGTAGACACTGGTTGCCCGGTGCGAACAAACGTGCAACTCGAATCTTCGAGATTTCTCAAATTCTCGCCATAGTTCAAATAAAACTCTAAATTCCTTATCAATGCCCTTAATTATTATTATTGTATCAAATATCAATCAAATAATATAGTTAAATATAAATAAAATGACGGTTGCTTTTCCGTGTAGGCAACGTTATCAATTACATCCTTCGATTAATTAGAAGATGTCAAGATAGAACGTGTCTCGATCATTGATTTATTTAGAATTCACGAATAAATCGGTATTTATTCGTTGTTTCATCCGAAGAATCGCGAGGATCGAATCTAGTTGAGCGAACCGAAAATTACTTAATATCAGCGCGGTTTTACAATCGGTCGTTTGGTCGTCGCAGCCTCCGAGGCATCGTGTCGGCCGAACGTCCTTGGTAATTGTGACATTTGCTTTTCTCGCATGTTTGCGCGCGTTGAGAGGGAGCCGAGGAAAGTTGGTGACGTAACTACCGGTGACCTTGCCATTTCAAGCAGAAGACGACGCGGAGGGCGCCTCCGGCTAGAAGACGCATCTTCAGGCATCTCGCCTCCTTTCCCTTCACTTCGCTTCTTTTACTCTTCCCTGCGGCTACATAGTTTCGCTAATGAAATTCGCGCTTGCGTATGCAACCCCATCCTTCCACTTCGATTGTACTTTCTTGTGTTGCAACGACAAAACGGCTCGGTCATTTCTAATTCACGTGTTACTCTTTATTATCAAGAGCCTGTCGGAAGAAAGAGGAAGAGGTTAGTCGGTTTGTCGATCGTTAAAAAATTTTGTTGCACCGAGTGACGTTGAGAAAAAAATGTTGATTTCTTCCTAATAACTGCGTAAAGATGTTTGAATGACGCATTCTTCGTTCGTAGGTAAATAATTAACAATCCGCAGCTCTTAAGAAGCTGTCGGTTGTGTTTCCATATTTGATGAAATTCGCGCTTGCGTATGCAACCCCATCCTTCCACTTCGATTGTACTTTCTTGTGTTGCAACGACAAAACGGCTCGGTCATTTCTAATTCACGTGTTACTCTTTATTATCAAGAGCCTGTCGGAAGAAAGAGGAAGAGGTTAGTCGGTTTGTCGATCGTTCAAAAATTTTGTTGCACCGAGTGACGTTGAGAAAAAAATGTTGATTTCTTCCTAATAACTGCGTAAAGATGTTTGAATGACGCATTCTTCGTTCGTAGGTAAATAATTAACAATCCGCAGCTCTTAAGAAGCTGTCGGTTGTGTTTCCATATTTGATGAAATTCGCGCTTGCGTATGCAACCCCATCCTTCCACTTCGATTGTACTTTCTTGTGTTGCAACGACAAAACGGCTCGGTCATTTCTAATTCACGTGTTACTCTTTATTATCAAGAGCCTGTCGGAAGAAAGAGGAAGAGGTTAGTCGGTTTGTCGATCGTTCAAAAATTTTGTTGCACCGAGTGACGTTGAGAAAAAAAATGTTGATTTCTTCCTAATGACCGCGTAAAGATGTTTGAATGACGCATTCTTCATTCGTAGGTAAATAATTAACAATCCGCAGCTCTTAAGAAGCTGTCGGTTGTGTTTCCATATTTGATGAAATTCGCGCTTGCGTATGCAACCCTATTCTTCCACTTCGATTGTACTTTCTTGTGTTGCAACGACAAAACGGCTCGGTCATTTCTAATTCACGTGTTACTCTTTATTATCAAGAGCCTGTCGGAAGAAAGAGGAAGAGGTTAGTCGGTTTGTCGATCGTTCAAAAATTTTGTTGCACCGAGTGACGTTGAGAAAAAAAATGTTGATTTCTTCCTAATGACCGCGTAAAGATGTTTGAATGACGCATTCTTCATTCGTAGGTAAATAATTAACAATCCGCAGCTCTTAAGAAGCTGTCCGTTGTGTTTCCATATTTGATGAAATTCGCGCTTGCGTATGCAACCCTATTCTTCCACTTCGATTGTACTTTCTTGTGTTGCAACGACAAAACGGCTCGGTCATTTTTAATTCACGTGTTACTCTTTATTATCAATAGCCTGTCGGAAGAAAGAGGAAGAGGTTAGTCGGTTTGTCGATCGTTCAAAAATTTTGTTGCACCGAGTGACGTTGAGAAAAAAATGTTGATTTCTTCCTAATGACTGCGTAAAGATGTTTGAATGACGCATTCTTCGTTCGTAGGTAAATAATTAACAATCCGCAGCTCTTAAGAAGCTGTCCGTTGTGTTTCCATATTTGATGAAATTCGCGCTTGCGTATGCAACCCTATTCTTCCACTTCGATTGTACTTTCTTGTGTTGCAACGACAAAACGGCTCGGTCATTTTTAATTCACGTGTTACTCTTTATTATCAATAGCCTGTCGGAAGAAAGAGGAAGAGGTTAGTCGGTTTGTCGATCGTTAAAAAATTTTGTTGCACCGAGTGACGTTGAGAAAAAAATGTTGATTTCTTCCTAATGACTGCGTAAAGATGTTTGAATGACGCATTCTTCGTTCGTAGGTAAATAATTAACAATCCGCAGCTCTTAAGAAGCTGTCCGTTGTGTTTCCATATTTGATGAAATTCGCGCTTGCGTATGCAACCCTATTCTTCCACTTCGATTGTACTTTCTTGTGTTGCAACGACAAAACGGCTCGGTCATTTCTAATTCACGTGTTACTCTTTATTATCAAGAGCCTGTCGGAAGAAAGAGGAAGAGGTTAGTCGGTTTGTCGATCGTTAAAAAATTTTGTTGCACCGAGTGACGTTGAGAAAAAAATGTTGATTTCTTCCTAATGACTGCGTAAAGATGTTTGAATGACGCATTCTTCGTTCGTAGGTAAATAATTAACAATCCGCAGCTCTTAAGAAGCTGTCGGTTGTGTTTCCATATTTGATGAAATTCGCGCTTGCGTATGCAACCCCATCCTTCCACTTCGATTGTACTTTCTTGTGTTGCAACGACAAAACGGCTCGGTCATTTCTAATTCACGTGTTACTCTTTATTATCAAGAGCCTGTCGGAAGAAAGAGGAAGAGGTTAGTCGGTTTGTCGATCGTTCAAAAATTTTGTTGCACCGAGTGACGTTGAGAAAAAAATGTTGATTTCTTCCTAATAACTGCGTAAAGATGTTTGAATGACGCATTCTTCATTCGTAGGTAAATAATTAACAATCCGCAGCTCTTAAGAAGCTGTCGGTTGTGTTTCCATATTTGACGAAATTCGCGCTTGCGTATGCAACCCTATTCTTCCACTTCGATTGTACTTTCTTGTGTTGCAACGACAAAACGGCTCGGTCATTTCTAATTCACGTGTTACTCTTTATTATCAAGAGCCTGTCGGAAGAAAGAGGAAGAGGTTAGTCGGTTTGTCGATCGTTCAAAAATTTTGTTGCACCGAGTGACGTTGAGAAAAAAATGTTGATTTCTTCCTAATGACTGCGTAAAGATGTTTGAATGACGCATTCTTCATTCGTAGGTAAATAATTAACAATCCGCAGCTCTTAAGAAGCTGTCGGTTGTGTTTCCATATTTGACGAAATTCGCGCTTGCGTATGCAACCCTATTCTTCCACTTCGATTGTACTTTCTTGTGTTGCAACGACAAAACGGCTCGGTCATTTCTAATTCACGTGTTACTCTTTATTATCAAGAGCCTGTCGGAAGAAAGAGGAAGAGGTTAGTCGGTTTGTCGATCGTTCAAAAATTTTGTTGCACCGAGTGACGTTGAGAAAAAAATGTTGATTTCTTCCTAATGACTGCGTAAAGATGTTTGAATGACGCATTCTTCGTTCGTAGGTAAATAATTAACAATCCGCAGCTCTTAAGAAGCTGTCGGTTGTGTTTCCATATTTGATGGCGGTGTTATTTTCAAGCGGATGCCGCAGGAACGTTCAAAGGGACTACGATGCGTAATGAGAAGCGTTCGGATTGAGACCGTGCAGGAGATACCAGTTAAATGTCAGTTCACGTGTACATAACTATCCGACAAGAGTTTTCTGAACAAGATATTGCCACTCGTTTATAATAACAGAAAACGAACAGTTCTGCTTGATTTTGCCTACCGCTATATTTTATTGGATTTAGTATCATCCGAACTTCGCTGCACTGCTGAAAGTTTAAAATGCGTCAAATTCAAATCGAATAGCGAGGCTGAAGATTCGACTGGAAATCGTGTTCCGTTCTGATCTTGTTGCCAGTGCGGGATAGAACAATTGATTTTACGTAATCTTTAAATATCACGTAGCGTGTTAGAAAAACGTAAGAAAACCGGAATACATGATGTATGTTTTTCGCTTAGTTGTCAAGTCCGATTTTCTATGCTGTATTTATGCAAATCCGAAGACACTAATCAATTTATTATTGAATTTTAACGTGATGTCTGTCATTTACTGAGAGTCCTCGTCTTTCATGTTTAATACGAGTTTTATGAAATGAATATAAAGACTGGTCGATAACAGATGGTTCAAATAAAAAAGGAGTGATTTCACATCCAAGAATGAGGTGAAAATGTAGAGTAAAGTGTTTTGGTATATATTCTTGCCTTAAAGAAAATTTGTTTAAGTATTATTAATACTCCTTTTTAATGAATGGTAATTTATTTTAAATATTCGGTAGGTATCCCGAAATCAGAATCCGGCATCGAATCACAGTGACTCGTGAATCAGACTTCGAAGCATCGAGCCTGACACTCGACCACCACAGATTCAGCATAGTCATTTTTTCATCATTAGAATCGGTGATTATTGCAATGAATGAGTATACATACGCACTCAAGGTTGCTATATACTTTCAACTAAATTAACGTAGCACGCGTTAACTGTACACGCGTTATTATCACTGTCGTGATCATTGCTGGAATCCGACTGGAAATAATAGTATTGTTTTTTTCATCGATACGACGCAGCCAATTAAAGACTCAATGTAACATTGTTTCTAATTCAATTTTCGCGTGAAATAAAAATATTTCGACTAATTCGTTGAATTAATTACTTATTTGAATATTATTTGAATTTGATTAATTATTTTATTATTTTATTATTAGTGTTGGAGAATCGATCTGCGTATTTTATGTACATTAGTATAGTTGACGTGGTAATATTGATTAAATATTTGTCTCCAATCACCGATTGTAAATTGTCTCGTTCCCCGCACGTCATTCACTGAAGAGACGTTACGCGAGTTACATTTTCCATTTTTACTCTTATTAAATAATTATTATTCAAGTTAAATAAAGTGTTGTTCATTTCTTCGACCTTTAAATCAAACAATTAGAATTTTAATTTGAATTATATTATTTGAATTGAATTAATATACTTACTAGTAATTACTTCAAATATAATTACTCTTTTATCCCTGCCATAAACGTTTTCTTAAGTTTACTCATTAAGTTTACTCGTCTTATATCCTCTTGCCGATTAATGATTACGACGAAAGTACATCATTGCAATTTTCATATTATACACAAGTGAAGATCTGTCGAGTGATTCTTGAAAGTAGATAGCGAATTTTTACAGAAAATTTACAAGTAAAATTGAATGCATCTATTGCACATACTCATAAAAAATCCTGTTTCCGATAATAGAAATCAAGCGGACATCAAATTAAAATACGAAAGCATTATTTTTAAGTGGATCCTATTCAAAAACTTAACGTAAACCATGTTACGCTCTTTTATTTAGACTACGATGAACCGGCAGAACTTGCGATGGACGTATTTACACAGTTTACTTCCATGGGTACCTCATTAGCATTTCTATGATTATGAGAAGATGTGTACATAGAAAGAGCGGGATACTCGAATCTGAGTAGTGGCATAGGAGAACGGGGCGATAATTGCACAGTTAATTCGCGTGGCCGCAAGTTACGATAAAAAATCGCGTGAAATTGCAGAAATGTCAACGCGCGGTCAGGTAGTAGCGTTGTTTCGCTTCGTTTATTCTCTTCTCGACACGCGTCGACAATATGCTGGTGCCAGATGCGCAATTACATCACAGATAATCTTTACGTATCCACCGATGACGTGATGATTCGACGGTAACGCGGAGAATGTAACTAGACGCGGAGGATCACCCTCTTCAGCCAGCTTCAACGTCTTCCTAGTCTTAACTAGATGCTGATTTCGCTTATCATCCATCTGTACGTATGTTATTTATATCGTGCACATTGTATTCGACGGATATCCATTCGTATTTTCTTGGTTTGACCCGATGCTAAGATTTTGATCGGATCTAAATATAAAGATTTCTTACGTTTCGTGGGATACTCTTATTGTGGTGGGAATGAAACTTAAACTTATATATATATGTATATATATGTATGAAGTAGTACTTGTATGTAGTACTTGTAGTAGTACTTGTAGTAGTACTTGTAGTAGTACTTGTAGTATGTATGAAGATGTACTTATATGTACATGTATATATATGTATGAAGAGAATCTTTAAGAAACCATCACCTTAACTTTATGTTGTGTTATATATTTATACATTTAATGAATGAATGCAAGTTTAAACTAAACGTTCTCTCGTACTCACTGCATGTTCTCTCACGCCATGTTCACACACACGAGTGGCACCCCGCACACACATGCAGCGGCCCTCTATACTTTAAGTGAAGAAGGAAATCATTATAATCGAACTGAAACTCAACAGATACAATTACAACAGTATAGAAATACCCAATGTTCTATTACGTACGACGAAATAATTGACGAATTATGTATCTCACATTGCAGATCTATGAAAATAAATATATGTCATTTTTTGTCGTTTCATCGAAGAATTTCCAGTGATCGAAGGAAACGGGAATCGCGTCATCGGAAAAGGAAGATAGGTGATTGCATCATATGAGGAGAAAGGACTAACGTGGATTAATAAGTATGATGGCGTATACGTATGTATGTATTTCCTTCTGCGTGTGTTCCTCGTCCTTCTCTTTTTCCTCATTTATCATCATTTCTATATTAGTGCTAGACTTGCTTCAAATGTGCAAATACTTTTTACGAAATTAATAATGTATCCACTGCCTTTTATGTGTACACACACGTGCACTACGTAGAAAAAAGATGCACTTATCATTATCGTATCTGTTCTTGTGCAAGAAATATTCATAAGAATGATTTATACTTTTTCACTTACGATCGATAAGCATGTAAAAAGCTTGAAATATACTATGTGTATAAGAACGTAACTTCTCTGATGCACCTGTCTCACTTTTCATTGATGGATGAGAATGTATATTTTATTTCATCAGAAGGAATACACGTTACGTAAATCATAAATGATTTACTTGTAGCCATTTAACATGCACCTGTTGTTAATAAAATTAAATAAAGGCAATCCTGAAAATGCACGTGAACAAATTTAATTTGCATCGTTTAATAAATGGTAATAAGTGATTCGTAAGATGTGCTATCGTTTCATCGCGGTATATATCAAGCTTTGCTATCTGATCGCAGATATAATCGTTAAATTTGACTCGGCTAGACGAAGCGGTGCATGTGCTTTCCATAATTCTTCTTCTTTTCCTTCTTCTTCTTCT
>SHCU01000140.1:207899-242245 GCA_004307685.1 Ceratina australensis | reverse complement strand
ATTATAATAACAGAAAGAAAAGACTCTAGAGACGTGAATTTTTGCTTGTGTTAGAAATAAAAGGATACCTTTAATTTATAACAAGGCTTTTAATCCCTCTAATTCATACATAGGCTGTCGAAATGTCGATGCTCCTTTACAGACATCAGACGCAAGGAAAACTGGTAATCAGAACGAATTAAACCTATATTAAGAAATTGCAACTGCAATTTGGCAACTTTTCTATCGCGTTCGATATCGACGACGTTTTGTTCTAAATTACAGATCCTTGTATGCGCGTGGAACACGTGCCAGCTTCACGCGATAAAAGTCTAAAGTAACTCTGCGCGTTCTTATTAAATAATTAAAAACCGTAATTCATATTTATACATATATCGCAGATCTTACAAATAACAGTTATCCTCTCGTACTCAAGCATCGCGTATTCTCTCACTGATTGTAATATAAATTAAAAGAAGAAAACTTTTGTCACAAAGCGAGGCGTCGTGCCTGCTATTTCCATGATAAAAAATATAAAAAGTTCATGACGTTTGTTTTTACATGCTTATTTGTGCGTCTCGGTTCAACTCGATTAGTTGATTAATCAAACATCCCCATCAGAATTGTCGTGCAGCTAATATACAAAATGTTTAAGAATTTCCACCGTACGGCACCGTTCAATAATTAAAACATCCACCGTTCACGATACTTCTGATGATTAGTAGATATGATAAAAAATTTCATTGATTCTAAAAGAAAGAGCGTGAATGATGTCAAAGCGTAAAAGAAGTCCAGTAGGCGGAAATTCATAGGCACTTTGCACTCGTTTAAAAACAGTTCAACGCGTAATTGGTTCGTTCATGTTTCTAGAAACAGACACTCTACTGTATCATTAGCCATTACACGTTATTACACGATAAAGCAACAGCGTAGGCAAATAGTAGCGGCTCTAATTACAGACGGAGTGCGTTCGGATATCTATCAATTACGAAATGATCGAAGCGGGAGCTGGCAACTAAATGCGCTCTCGGTTAGCGAGCCTGTTAGTAGTACACACATGTACATCGAGTAGGAGTAAGGACGCGCATCTTATTAAGCACGTAAATGGAATGAAACTGAGATGGAAAGGAAACAAAAATGAAAGGAATCTTGAGCTGACTGATACTATGCGAATCAAATAATTAACGTGATTGTCCCCTGCCATAAGTGAACGGCTTAGCAGCGCGTGTGCCGGAGTTAAACAAAAAATAAGAGTTGACTAGAAAAGAAGGAGCGTGCGATGAAATAACATGTACGTTATAACGCGTGATTTCACAATTTTCTCACTAAAAAATGAATCTACTTTTCTTTCTCTTATTCGTAATAATCTCATCGGCTTATTTTCATTTTCAGCGTTACTCATTGTAAGTTGACGTGCTAACAGCTACAGGTAGTTTCAACCGTACGATTTCATTGATAGATCCCGACGTACGGAAGCTACCTGTATCTTTTAGTATCCTTGAATAATAACTAACTCCTATTGTGCCGCGTAAGCCCTCCAATTATGCGTAACACTTCGCCGGTGACTTACAAAGCACATTTACGGACACAGTTGCCATACACACCAATAGATATATTCCTAATTGTCTCGCATATGAAAAAGTAAAAAATCATTCTTCTTCCCAGTGTTACAAATTCCCAGCAACTCTCACATGCCGTACAAACGAAGTACGCGCCGTTCTACCTTGCGCGTTACGAACTGAACAAGAATATCAGTCTTTCTTCAGAAGAAAAATTAGCGCCGGCGTGTATCCGCGACATACGCCTCTGTATTCCGTATGACACGTATATCTTACAAATAAAACTTACATATGCGCGCGACATTATAGGTAAATTGTAAATCGCAAGGTAGATCAACGTTTGATCTACCCCTGTCATCGAACGGTAGAATAACAACGTTTGCTGGTAAAAATATTTGGAAGAATACAATTCAGTTTTGAAATTTCGCACCATATAAACTGTACCCATCTGTATTTCGTGATCGTACTGCAATTAAAGAAAATGTAAAACATAAAGGTTGTTTAACTTTTATGAACCATATTTTTCATGTTGCAATGCAATTTGCATTTCGAAGTGTCACGTGAAAATACGATTAAATATCAGATCGGTAAGCTATACGGTTCGTTTATCAGAATATTCGTCTTATAAATATGCTTAACTCCTTTAACTAGTCCATCAGTTGTCAATTAAAAAAAGAAGCACTTACTTTGCTGGCTTAATGCTTTCCCTGAAAGTTCCATCATCGATCACCAAAATTTATAATACATTCGTTTCGTGCTTTTTCCTTACGGCGATAAAAATAAATCAAGTTCAACGTCGAGTGCCCGGTTTTTTTCACTGTACTGCACTTTATAACAATCGGCCAGTTAGTCTCTCTTCGTTGATGATGTCAAACTGATCGTGTGTCTAATTTAATTCCATGAGTTTCTCAGATGTGAAACGTTTACTACCTCGTGGTACGAGCAAACGTACAATACACGTAATGCTCCATATGCGAAACATGACAAAATCTCAGATTGATCATCATTCGTGTACACGTACATTTCAGTCTGTCTTTACGTTGTACTTGCTTCCACCGATACATGAGTAATTTCTTTGGTTGGCCCAATATAAGTTCCCTTGAGCATTCGTACGTTTTCAAACACTTTTTGCAAGTGAATTGTCTTTACACACTTTGTTCACCAAACATCATCGCGGTGTTCCATACTATTGTATTAAGACGCTGGTTCGTCGTCGGCCAGATTATGAAGATCCGAATAGTTCACGATAGCACGGTGCAAGAATTCGTATTGCGCCTGTAACAGAAATTAATTTGATTAAATTGATACTTCTTGAAATCCTTCTGTCGAAGATTCAAATTACTTACAAAGCTGCTGATCATGCCGTGTCTCTGTGAACGCAGTTTCTTAGTTGTCGTGAAAATGTCTACGCGTTTCTCGGTCCTCAGTTGCTGGACCAATATACTAAGAGCGACGAACATGGAACTTCTGTCCGACCCGAAACTGCAGTGCACAACGAGCGAGCCAGTAGACTCCGTCGTGTCGTTCGTAAGCGTTTGGTTGACAAGCTCGATGAGACCACGGGTGACTTCAGGTACTTCTCCCTCTACCGTCGGCCATCCGTGATATTGATACTGTGTCACAGCAACATTCTCGTCGGTCTTCGTGTTCGACACACAGAATTCGCGACGAGTGTAATACGGACAGCTCTCGCTCTGAATGTATCTAACTCTTATATGGTCGTACACGATCTCATCATCGGGCCAGTACCGCGGGCACTTTCGTGGACCCTCGTTTAACTACAAAAAATATTTATATTAGTGTTCAAATAAAATGTATGAATTAACGTTGATTAATATAAGAAACTTCGCTAAAGTCGGAGGCACAGCAATATTACTCATCCGACTGTTATGAACATACTAGAGTTAAAGTTGCGTACCATGTATTCTCTTTACGCTTGAGATTAGAGTTCAGATAATTAAAATGAATTACTTACATCGGATAACATTACTATCGTAGAGATGCATTGTTCTAAAATCATTCGCCAGAAATCTGCTATTGTAGATTCGAGCGGATCCTGAGTAATAACGAACGACTCGGAATTGTCGTAGCCCTCGATGAACGACGCGTTTATATACGTCGAGTGTTCTCTACCTGGAACGGGTGTCAGAATCACTCGATTTCTGTCATAAGGTATTATTAAGTCGCTTCTGTTTTTGCTCTTGTTTTCCTCTCCTCCGCCAACAGAGAATGATTTTCTGTCTTCCAATATAGAATTGATTTTCTATAAATAATATAACACAGATTACTTAAAATGTATTCTTTTAAGCGAAAGGAATTTAGGAGAATTCGTTTACTTACATCGTACTCCTCTTCCATTCTGCACTTCTCTTTCCCGTTATCTCTCTGTCTTAATCTCGCGATCGTGGCTTTAAGTTGAGACGCCGGTATCTCCGTGTCACCGTACTGTGCCATTTCCATTAAGGCGCGATAGATGAAAATATACTGTTTCAAAGATTGCACTAAGAAGTTCCTCTGGTGTCTCAAGTCGCACACTGTATTGAAAATCGAGACTTGACCCTCCTCCGCGAGTTGTTGCAACAGAGAATCGAGCGCGACCAACGTTCCCGTTCGGCCGACGCCCGCGCTGCAATGCACCAAGATCGGCCCTTTCTCCAACGAATAAGCTTCGTTAACTCTCTTGATGAACCTCAGTATCGCGTGCGGATGCTCAGGCGCCATGAAATCCTTCCAGACCAAAAAGTGATACTGAACTATGGTGCGCGCATCCCGTTCTCCTAATCGCGTCATCTTCAACTCGCGCACCACGTAATCCGAGTAAGCCCGTTCCCGATCATGCTCAACCGTGATATCGCCGAAATTCTTGGTCTCGCCTTTGTCCGGCCAGTATTTCGCGCACTTCGTTTTCGAATATTCCTCGAGATTCGTCAGCATCAGTATCAGTTCGAGATGCTGTTCCCATATCATTCTCCAGTAGTCGCAAACGGTGTTCTCCATCGGACCTTGGGCGCATATGAATTTCTTGCGTTCCTTGTAGCCTAGCACGAAGTTCGCGTTTATGTAATCTGACCCGCAGATTCCATCCATCTGCGCGAGCCTCACTCTGGTCTGATCGTAGCACTTTATATCTGGATACCGGTTTTTGTAGAGATTCTCGCGTGCTTCCGAAGCCCTCGTCGTACGATCCGTGAACCTGTCCGGGAGCAGCTCGAACTCGTGTTGGAACCCATAATCGGAGTCTCGGTGTCGTTCGAGGTACGCCTGGAGCAGCTCGTTTTTCGGAATGGGAGGCATATCCGGTGGACTTGCCGCGACCAGCTGATGTCTTCCTCTAAGGCTTCTGCACAAATGTCTATTAAAATAAAAATATTTACTGGATTTCATACTCATATATTTTTCTAATTTGAAAATATACGATCGCGCGTATCACGGAGTATTTCTTACCTGAAACTATTTCGCAGCGTTATGATCTCTTCCCCTCTCTGTTGCGCGCGTTTCGTGTATCTGTGCAACACGCAGAGCGCGATGAGAAGAATAATGATGATCAGTACGAGGGCAATGGAAATTTGCAGAATTATACTAAGTGTGGTCACTTCCGTTGGCACTACAACTACAGGGTCTAGACCTCCATATAGAGGATTAAAGTAATTGCTGTAAGCTGGCAAAAGTTGATCCTCCTCGTTTCCGTATACTGCGACAAAAATTACATTCAAATAAGTTTTAACTTTAAATATAAGTACATCGAGTAAATGTAGAAATCTTTCATTTACCGATAACTTCGACGAAACCCGTGTAATTTGACTTCTCATCCAAGAAACCATCTTGCGGTACCATCGTTAATAAATCCGAATTAGCGTCATTGGTATTCGTTTTCTCTGTCACCGTATTCTCTCTTTTTATTCTCTCCACCGTTTCCGTACTATTAGTATCTACCAAATTCGCGATAGTTGTCTCTATTCTTTGAGTAGTAGTGGTCGGTGTTGTTGTGGGGGCAGGCGTCGTAGTTGACGTCGCTGGCGTTGTAGTGGTAGCAGACGTCGTATTAAACGCTGGCGTGGATGTCAGAACCTCAGGGACAAAATGTAATACCGGAGGAGCTGCTTTTGGCCGTAGTCCAATACATTTGTTGCACATGTTACTACCAGTGAATGATTCACCGTCGCCGAGGAAAATCTCCGATACTAATCGATCGCTATCGAAAGTCTCGGCGACGTAAGCACCGCCAGTAGGTGAATTGTGAGCATACTGATACGAATAGACGCCAATTTTCTCAGGCGATGGCAAGTCCGTAACACTTTTCTGAGGTGGCAATTTGACAAGAAAAACTCGGTAACAACATATAGGACCGTTCCTCTCTGTGATACGCGGAAGATACAGCTTGAACAATTGTTTACCCTGGTTCTCAATTTTCCGCCACGATCGCATGTTCAAACTGTCCTTGTCCGGTATAGTAACCGGAGTGCTGCAATTGCCGACGGCATCTTTCCCGGGTGTACGAGATCTGGTTACACCGTTCACGCGGACGGTATAATTCGTATTCGGTGGTATCTGATTGAAGTTCGTGTTATTCTTTTTGTAGACGCTCCAATTCTGCGGCCCCCAAGTATCAATGTCTAAACGACCCATTTCGTTCTTAAATCTAGCGATGCCGGTCAGTTGTATGTTATACCGAGTAATATCACCGTTCGGTTTCTCTGGATGAACCCATGTAATGAAAATGGAGCTCGAGCTACTTATATTATCGTACCGACAGGTTACGGATAAGTTCTGAGGTGGACTTGCCACTAAAATGAAAATAAAATTAGTTTCGAATATTTCAGATGTACGAAAGACCGGGTTCAGGAGTTAAATTGTTTTACCTCCGTCTAAAGTAGTTCCGTTCACCTCGGCGCTCCAGTTTCCACATTCTTTCGTGTATTCGCTGCACGCGGCGATTTTAAACTTATACGTGGTCGCGGGATCAAGATCCACGAACGCGTATACGGTAAGCGGCTGCGCCGGATAAACCGCCTCTCTTTTCTGGTCTTTGTGCGTAGCCATCAAATTATAATAATGAACGTGTTCCTTTAAATCTGGAGGTGGCACTGTCCACCCTATCGTGATAGAATTCTCCGTGACTCCGTTAACAGAGACTTTTGGCACAAATATAGGATCTGTAACGAGGCAAATCAACTTTTTAATAAAACGAAAGAGGATATCGTAACGTAACATCAGTGCACGTTTCTTACCTTTTTCCAGCGTAGTAATCCAGCGTGGATCGAGTCGCGCGTGTGACGTGCCCACGGCATTCGAAGCGCTAATCCCGATCTGATACGCCGTACCGCTTTCGAAACCTTTTAAAACGTAACTCGAATTCCCGCCTCCGATCAGTTCGGAATAATATTGATATTGGTTCGTCCCGTTTTTCATATGCTGAATGATATACGTTTTAATCGGCTCGTTCCCATCATCGACGGTCCAGTTCAGGAATATACTCCCAGCGCCGACGGCTTTCATAAAATCGATGCTTACTTTCGGCACGTCGATCACAAAGAGGTGCCTGTACGCGCTAATTTCACCGCTGTAATCGCGAGCTTTGCAAATGTACGTCCCGTTATCTTTACGCGTCAAACTCTTAAACTCCAACGTGAGTACAGTCAGCGTCTCGTTTATTTGTGTGATATTGGTAAAATCCTTCAAGTGCTCGCTGCTTTCCGAGTCGTTTCCCTTTAGCCAAGCGAACTGAGATAACGGATAGCCGTGCATATGGCATGTCAAGTTAGCCGATTCCATTACTTTTGCCCTAATGTCCTGTCCCGCGGTTATTCTACCTGGCTCTAAAACCGAGACGAGTAATCGTTAAAAAAACAATACTGAACAACTGTTTTCAGAATTCTACGTGATCAATGCTGGAGATTTACCAATAACTCTGATATGAACATCTTTCTCCAATAAATCTCCCTCCGCTGTTTGCGCCATGCATTTATAGTCTCCCGTATCGTTTCTACTAGCGTGCTTAATATCCAAACGTCCTCCGGCGTCATAATCTTTAATAGTAGTGAGATTCTTTCCATTACTGGTCCACCATATCTGACCGGGTACATTGAGCTTGCATATCAAAGACGGTGTACTACCGGCCTCTATACCCTCTAAATCCTGAGATGCGGTAATTTCTAACACTGCCGGATTTTCATTTTTTGGCTCGGTAGCTTCTATCTTTTCAACCCCTGCGTGAAAAAACAAACAAATGTTTCCGTTGACGTTCATGTGAAATTTTATTCGAGTATGCGAACGGTATAGCCGGTTGATTAATTCATTAAAATCGTGTACACGGTGCAACGGGGTTTGCTTCAACGATACAAATTCTTAAAAATTTGTATCTTGTATTTTTGTTGTGACTTGAGTCCAAGACGGTATTCTCAGTTTTATCTTTCTCCAGAAGATGAAAGTAAAGGAGTATAGTGAATTCTTTGTTTAATGAGTTCAACGTTTATTATCACGATGTCACCGGTGACTCAATGGGCAGTAACGTTTTCTCACAGTATACGTCTTCAGCTAGTATCTCACATTACGGGATAGATTATCTTTATGTGTGGCGGCAGATAATCGCTCGCTTAAAAGAAAAGAATTCCTTTTCGTTTCTATATTAGTACATTATGAAAGACACATTTTAGGAAAAATGCAATTTGGCATTGAGACGAAGTTCCCAAAAATGTTTCATTTATGATTTGTCGTCAAAAATGTTGAATATATTAGAAAAATAGATATCGATGAAGATTAATTTTTTTATCAAATGTATCTTGAGCAATAGAAATGTTTATGAATATTTAACTAAAATAACTCACATTTTATTATTATCAGAAGGAGTACATTGTTTCAAGTAAACAAAATTCACCAAGTTCTAATATCGATTTGAATTAGTCTACTCCTACACATTTGTATAGCATACGGAAGAAAATGCAAGGTGGTTAAACGAAATAGAAATCGATCGAGCGTAAGTACGGACCGCTGAACCAACAGTAAATAAAATTAATTCGCGTTAGAAACATCACGAAAACCGAGAAGTAAAAACTGAATTCAACCGTACCGACTGCTTATTAATCATACCTTTTAAAGCTGAACACGTCGAATTCTCTAATTTACAAGCGTACACTCACGCAGCAAAATTGATTTTACGCTGTCCGCGGTAAGTGTCGGAATTCAATCTTCCGGCATAAATTACAGAATACATATCTAAATAGAAAACAGCAACGGGCGCGTTGAACGGTACATAATTAAATGAAATTAAAACGCATCAATGACACTCGATATCATCTTACGTTGTTAATCAATCGTGCGTGACGATACGCGATTTTGTCTGCGCTCATGCGATCAACGATCCGTTCGACTTGTTTTCAGACGAAACTGGTTGCCGCGATAATCGTCCGAAGGAAAAGCTTCCGAAGGACAACAATCGCGAAGGCGCATCAACGATGACAGCGGGTAGATCGTGTATCCGCTAACTACCTTGCACGTTCGTCGTCCGGCGTTCGACGGCGATAAAAACCGGAAGGGGCTATCGTGCCGGCCGAATCGATCGCGGGACAGTTTCGCGCGAGCTACGGACTTACCGGGTTCGTCGAGGCCGGCGACGATAAGTACGAAAAAGCAGAGCACGGTCAGCGGGATGCTCGACATCGGTAGACCAGTTCGGCGAAACATGGCGTCGTGACAACCGGGCGTGAGCGTTCTATCCCTCCTGGCCCTTTTCCCACTTCCTGCCATCTTCTTGTCCGATTCCTTTCACAATCCCATGACGCGCGGCCGAATCTCGCCTGTTCCGTTCTGATCACAGCCACGGCCTCCTCACTGTTTCATATCACGCTTCGCGTGCGACGCACTTTGCGACGTTCTCTCGGGCGGCACACTTTGCGAATCTCACCCCGTAATAGTGCTCGCTCGCTGCTTCGCGAAACTGAATCGCGTTGGAAATATAGTAGAACGGAGCAGCCGATACACCCGATGCGGTGTCTCGACGAACACCACGCCACCGAATGCGAAACGATTGATTGACACTGCCCTCCGTTGGGCTTCTACTCACGTCGATAACGAAGACAATTGCCTACTTTTTTTTATTATACCTTTTTACTTAACTTTCCCGCGTTCCCGTAGGAAAAATCTGATATTTAAACTCGACGCGAAGTCGAGCGTCTTTTATAGACGTTACATTGATTTTGTCTTTTCGCGTGATAATGGTTTATTGTTATATCGATGAGATTATTGTCTCCTCCAGGGGGCTCCTGCTATGTATAACCGGCGTTCGCGTGCACATATTCTCACCTTCGTGAAATGTTGTTCAGTCTGTTTAGTTTTCTTAACTTTATTCTTTCTTCCGTGTAAAATTCGACGGCTGCGGCGATCGGCATGGCCGAGTTGATTTTAGATCCGAATATACGGGGTTGGGTGTTCCTGCCGATCGTCGTGATTACGTTTCTCGTAGGCATTATTAGACACTATGTTTCGATATTACTTGCTTCACAGAAAAAGGTCGAACTTCATCAGGTGCAGGACAGGTAATTCGTTCGACTGTGCGCCTCGGAATATTCGTATGAATATGTATTGTATTTTTCAGCCAAGTGATGATACGCTCTAGATTGCTTAGGGAAAATGGTCAATATATACCGAAAGCGGCATTTATCAGTAGGAGACGTTTCTTTAATAATGAGGAAACAGGATATTTCAAAACACAAAAACGTGCCCCCGTATCCCAAAATCCAATGACAGATCTTAATATGATGACGGATATGTTGAAAGGAAATGTAACCAATGTTCTGCCGATGGTACTAATCGGTGGCTGGATTAATTGGATGTTCTCTGGTTTTGTCACCAGTAAGTTCGATGAATTTCATTTGTTACGTTGTAATTCTTGGATTAATATAAAAATATATTTTTTTAGCTAAAGTGCCATTTCCATTGACGTTGAGGTTCAAACCGATGTTGCAACGTGGCATAGAGTTAGCTACTCTCGACGCCGCGTGGGTATCATCGGCATCTTGGTATTTCCTCAATGTGTTTGGCCTGCGTTCCATTTATACTCTTGTCCTCGGAGAAAGCAATGCTGCCGATACCTCTAGGCTTTTACAGGACCAAGTTTCCGGCGCTGCGATGTCCATGCCACCAGATCCGAAAGCTGCTTTCAAGTCGGAATGGGAAGCATTGGAGATATATGAACATAATTGGGCATTGCAGGGAATTGAAGCGGAACTTATAGGGTCTCACAAAATGGATACAAGCGAAAGTATGTAATGTTCGAGGTACATGTATTTCACGCCACGATTCGGTGATTCTATTAGAAATTTTATCTTTCTAGGTAGCAAAGACAAATAGACGCAAGAATATTACATCTATATCCACGGATATAGCATGTGCCATTTCAGAAGAATAACTGAACTTTCAAATAATTGCTAACTGAATTTACAGTTTCTATTAGCACCATAAACAATCTTTTTATGTTTTATTAGGGCAGTCGGTTTATATTTTCTATTGATACTTTTCTCATATGTAAAAAATTATCCAAAAATAGCGGTATATTTCCACCCATTCTACATTTTTAAATGGTACAAATGAATTCGTATTTAAAATAAGTTATTAAACACTATGTACAATAAAGTGTATTATAATAAATGTTCATTTTATATATGTGTATTAACGAAATGTAACATTTATTACATTTTCTATTCTTCGTTGAATCGACATTGAAATAGGCGTTTGGTCATGCAAAGTATAAAATGACTTATACCTTGTATAGATTCGAGTATATTGCGAGGATTATAGGGGCATCATTTTTGGATACAAGTCTGTGCGTCGATGATTTTCGCATGGCATATTTTCTCGAATTTGTTTTAAGAGCTCTAGGTCAATTTCTGCTAATACTAAATCGGTTTTTTCGCTGCACTGTGCTATCACTGTTCCCCAGGGATCTATAATCTGGTAAAATTTCACACACAGATAGAGATATTGACTGATATACGTCATTGCTTATTAAAATGCTATTTACCATTCCATGACCCCAGCTCACTCTCTTCTTATTATGTGTGCCGGTTTGAGCTGCGGCGATAACATAACACTGTGTTTCTATGGCTCTAGCACGCAACAATATTTCCCAATGTGCAGCACCTGTTTGGTATGTAAATGCCGATGGATACGTAAGTATTTCTGCTCCCATGTTTCTTAGCGAGAGCGACAATTCGGGAAAACGCATATCATAACACTGTTTTCATGGTTAAGATTAATTTCGCGCGATGTCCACGATACAGTACAAAATAGTGAAGGATACAATGCTCAATCCGAGCTTCCCAATTGGCGTTGATATTGGTAGCTCAATTTTCTGTCCTGGTAGAACATAGTCTGATTCCATTAATCTAACGCCAGTAGATTTATTATCCATGTCAAATAAATGCATTTTACGATAGGTACCAACAATTTCTCCTTCGCTGTTTATTAGAACATGAGTATTGCTTATGTGGGTTTCGTTGTCACATAACTGTATCATTAAAGTAATATAGCAGTTAAATAAAGAATAATGATGTTAGATAATAAAAAAGAATCTCTTACCGCTTCATGTAATCCGCCTAATGATAACCAAATCTTATTTGTTCTTGCAATTTCTTTGTAACTTGTTACCGTTGGCCCATCTAAGGATTGGCTCATGGCTACTGTATCTTTTTTGTTATCTGCTAAGTAGTCACATGCTTCAGGAAAAAATGCGATCTACAAGAACAATACACAATTCTGTAAGCAAATAGTTAATTGATTATTTTCCTGATAGATACTTACACAAGCTGATTTGTTCTTAGCTTTCTCTGCGAGTTTCTTTACAGTTTCTAAATTCTTTTCCTTATCACTTGTCGATGTCATTTGGCAAACTGCAACTAGTGGGTTTGCCATAATGCTATAATATCTTGCAAATTGTTTGCTACAAAAAATCAATTTGCAGTGCTATTAACATCATGGGAAATATTAATGTGACTCTATGCTGATAAAAGACTACTCTTAATCCGCCTAATTTGCTTAACACAAATCAAATGTTTCTATAATTGTTACCTGTGATATTTAACAATAGTAAAATTGACACCAAAACGCATGCTTATCATTTATTTATTTTACATGTAGTTTTACAGATACGAGCATTTCATAACACAGGAGTCACATGTGTCAAGTGTCAGATGATTCGCGATTTTATCAGTTTTATCGTATAGTTTATTCTGACAGTCTGTTTAAAAAAGAGAACAATAATTTTCATAAATCACAGATTGTATTTATGTACAATGTATACATGTATATCACTTTCCTTTAAATTGATAAATTTTGCTAAAGTCTTTTCAGGTTAACAGTAACTGGAGTGGGAGCAGATCAACACACTGCCACTGCCGCCCCAACAAAATCGCGGTTTCACGTTCAATTTAAATCACTCGTACAAATTACACGAGGATCGCAAAGCTAAATTATACCTTAAAACCAAAACAATGACGCACTGCTAATAACTTAGTAATAATGCAGATTACTTTCCCTGATTTTTATTCACATGTATATTGAAAAACTGAATATAATTTTTATTTTACACATTGGTTACGAAATATTCCTTGACTACTGATTGCTTCAATTTATGCCTTTTATTTCTCTTGTTTCTTCGAAGTTTCCTAAAACAAAGTGAATTATCTGATTTTAAAGTAATCAAGTTTAGATCATGTATTAAAAGTTAGCATGAAGAGAAATAGTTATGAAAAAAAAAGAGAAGGAAGTGATACCTATGATAATTATGAATCTACTTAGTCAAAGATTTTGAGCTCTTCGGATTTTTTGCATCTACAGCGGTTTCTTTTAACGCTATTGACTCTAGAAGTTTGGAATCTTCTTTTTTGTAATTGTACGAAACATTGTGGGCTTCTTTCATGTCTTCAGAAGGTTTTCCAAGAACTATGAGTAAAGCTTATGTGAAAAACTGATTTCAAAAAGAAAAGTCAAAAAGATATCAACTCAGCTCTGATAACATATCCACAGCCGCAGGCTGTATTTAGTTATAAGTTGTATCTCTCCACAAATTTTAATAGTAATTTGGAGATTAGGGGATATTCCAAAAGCTAAATACACTGCTGTACAGTATTACTGTTACAGTGTAAAATGGCAAACTATATTAACATGATTCAGGAGGTGCAGGAGGAATGATGCAATAAAATAATTTTATTTTTGCATCCTACCTCCGTTTTTTCAGTTGGAGCATTTGACGGTTTCTGTTCGAAAGGTCGAATTAACATACGAATGTATTCTGATTCGACCATGCTTTTTAGCATTGGAAATTCGTTTAATGAAATTTCCTTTTTGGTGTCTCCTGGTTTCACTGAAATTTTTAATGCAAAACATTGAAATTTTTAATTTCATAGGAACATTGCTATATCATTTTTTAATGGAACAAGATATAAAATTGTACACAGAATATTCATAATGTACTTTCTTCAAGCTACTTTTAAATTCTTGTACAATTACTTTTAGCAAAGACAGTAATTCTTTTGATCGGTTAGACAGCTGTAAAGAAGTTTATATCGCTTGCCATTTATATTAATAATACACATATTTTGAATTGCATTGAATCACGTTGAAAAAATTTTTAATTTTCTAAAATGTTTAATTAATACGTACCACCATATATAAAATTATAACTAATATTTCCATAATGTTCCACTGTATTAAAAGCTTCCTTTGCTTCTTTCGGGAAACATATACACCCAACGACGCTGGCACCTGCAGTTGTATAGAACAGTTTTTTTAAGATGCCCCCTCTAAGACCTAGTATTAATCCAGATAAACCACCAATGCCAACAGCTCCTATTCGAGGCATTAGGTTTGCCTCGTCTTGTAGGTAATCGATTATAACTGAAAAGAATATTAAACTTGTTTTAAATTAATTCTTCCCGGCAACACTGTTCTTCTAAAGATTATTGGAGTAACCGATGCACATGCACGAATTTCATATCGTGTGTAAATACATACATTTAAGATTCTCAAATGTATTTGACACATCATTTGAAACCCTACTCAATGTTAGCTTTATCTCACCGACTGTTTGGCGTACTTTCCTAATGTTGTCTTCCACAACAGAAGGATATTCTTGTGGCTGCTGTATGCTACAAGAAAATACGATTAACATTCTCAGTATTAGAAAACTGTCCATATCGTGCGATGCTTGCACGCAATACTTTTCGTTAAGAAGTTGCGTAGAACATTCAAAGTTTTTATAAATCAATTGTATAAGTCTTTTTATAAATATATTTATCAATATGAAATTACTTGCGCTTTACCATGGCATCTCCTTAGAATCAAACCCATCATCAACATAAATAGGTAGTTCTGATGGTTTTATTAATTTTTTTCCCTTTGTTTCATTAGTACACGGTGTAGTTTTTTCTTCCGGGGGTGTCGCAGGTTTCATTGCTGGCACCGCAGCACATAGCCCACACGGCATCAAGAATTTCTTGAAAAACTTCATGCAAACATATATTGGATTTCTGCCTTTCGTAATCAGCACAATAATATTCAAAGTACTTAATGAAATTTATTATTTCCAATTAGCGTTCGAATATTTCTACTAAAAGTGACTCGACTTTATTCAGAAATTCTCTAATTTATTAAAATACTAGCTCAAACTAAGATGTTGTAACATATCATCAGATGAATTACCAGTGTTCGATGCATTTTAAATTGTGATTTATAATCCTAACTTTTTTGTAGACGTATTAGCTTGTTTTCAAATATATTATCCAAATCATTGGCAAAAATATCTATTCGCTATTATCGTAGTTCGGTGCTATTGAAAAGGTACAAGACGTACGATAACAAGGACCTGAGCTAAGGCCCATGTACGAAAGTGTTGATCACACGACATCTAGTGTTACTTTCAAATCACATCCGTACGAAATATTGATAATGAAAAAATTATGAATTAAATAATAGCCATGCTTGTATAATTGATCATTATATGCAGCTTGTAACATCTCGTTTTTAGTAATATAATAATTACAAAACAGAGACTATAGAAATCGTAACCAAATTGTAGAAAACAGCGCAGCTTAAAATTATCTAACTATAAAATGGGATATGTATCTGTATACTCACCAGGTATAAATACGCTGAATATTAACAAAAATTTATGCAAAAGTGATGTAGAATTTGTATGCTTATAATAAAAAATCTTTGTACATCCTGTACTTAGATCACTTCACATAAGATATGTTGACATGATGTGTCAAGGACTTTGATTATGCTGTCGTTTGCACAAACGTTCGTATGTGCAGATTAAAAAAAAGAAAATCGAGTAATTGCTCCGTCCTGCATCGTATGTTGTTATATATACTGTTAAGCGCACAATATAGAAGTAATAATAAGCTAGAGATTAATCGAGCTTAGATATCAATCGGTCTATATCGGTCAACATTGATTAGTGCGTGTCCAAACATTTTTTAAGTGTTCATTACGGTTCGAATACGTACTCTTATACCGGTTCTTCCAAATTCCGTTAACACGCCTGGCTGATAATCATCGCAACGATGCACCGGTTCTCTGCAAGTTATATCCTTACCAAATATAGTCCCAACAGTAGATTCCAAAAATCTGTGTACGTAATTGTTCATAACGCGTCTGAAGAGTGCAATATCACTCCCGGAGAATTTTGTTATTGTTATATTTTCATGTAAAGTTGTAAATTTTTTAACAAGCCATTTTTGTATACGATGTCCGAAACTCTTTTGTTTCCATACGTGCCACTGATTTGTTTGAAAAAATGAATTAAACAGTATGAGTATATTCTATGAGAACTGTATGGCCTGGATTCTACGTTAAAAGAGTATCATTCTTTTTAGATATTAAGTGTATACAAATTAGAGTGATATAATTTATTAAACGTACCATAATTATACAATTTTCAAAAGTTATTCAGTTTGTTCTAAATTTGTACTACACCGATAGAAAACTTATTTTGATAAAAGTAGCAAATTTAATAAAATTGATAAGTTTTTTACAATGTTTTTAATATACATATTTACATGTATTATTGCGAATAGATTTAGAAATAGTCTGTTGTACGTATCATGAGAGCTATGAAAGTAAAATTATAAAATCATTAATAGACACAAGTTTGATTCATCATTATAAAATCTTAAGGCTTTGGTATTTCATATTACTAATCGTGCCTTATAACGAGATCGTCGATTTATTTTAAAGCCAATGTTTCCCAAAGTTTGTCTTTCTTCATAACATTAATGATCATTTCTTGACTAACTGACCATAATCTCGCAGCAAGTGCTGGATCCACTGCTGTGTTAGATGCGTCACAGCGATAACAATTATTGAAATAAAATCCACTCAGACCCTCCAATTCTGGAGCAGTTGCGCAAAATACTGATGTGCTAGCAGCTTGTTGCTATAAAATTTCAAAGAATTATAATTAAATTCTGAAAGCCCTTATTAATAATAAATTAATAACATACCAGTGATTTCGTGAAAGGGCGCACTATCATAAACAACAATCGTAGTGCCCACGAGTAACGAGATAACGACGAAGAAACCATGTTACCAGGATGGCAACTAAATACATTTACAGAAGGCCAACGTCTTGCTAATTCTTGTGCAAATAGAACATTGCATAGTTTTGAATTATTATATGCTCCCATGAACCAGTATTTATATGCAGGAGGGGAGAGAATTAACTGATGAAAATCTTCTACTGTTCTTAAGGATGAAAACCTATTAGAAACAGAATGTATCCTGTACTAATTTTGTTAGAAAAAAATGTAACTCAAGAGTAAATTTTAAATACCTGTGCGATTCGCTTGAAACCACTACTACTCTAGAACTGTGACAGGATCGTATTGGATGTTCCAATAAAAGGGTAAAATAAAAGTGAGAAAGATGATTAACTTGGAATGTTGTTTCATAGCCATCTTCCGTCAGTTGATAAGGGATCGCAAATACCCCGGCATTTAGTATCAGAATATGCAGAGTTCTAAATATACAAAAGTTCTCCATTAAGGCAAATACAACATATGTAATTTCGATTACTTTACCTATATTTTTGTTTAAATTTCTCAGCTGCTTCTTTAACGCTATGCAACGACGATAGATCTAACTGTAATACTTCGCATGCTGCAGTCTCTCTTTCTTGTTTAATTCTTTGTACAGCTTCGTCACCTTTCTTTGTATCTCTACAAGCCAAGATTACTTTGCATCCGTGTAGAGCTAAAGATCTAGCAGTTTCAAATCCTTCGGGACATAAAACAAATAGATTAGCATATGAAATTCAATCGAATGCGATACCAAAAGCAATAATTTAAATTACCTATTCCCGTATTGGCACCTGTGACTATGGCAATTTTACCCCTCAAATCTCGACCGTGTAAGACTGACAATGCTGTGCTACTACCATCGAAACGTTGCCTCACTGGCTGGGACGATTCTCTGAATTCCGTAGCAAATGCAAGTCTTGGGTCGGTATAGGTAGTTGTACGATTCATATGGTCAACAAACAAAATTTGCCCATCTTCAGATACGCATCTTTCCCATCCAGATGGTAGTTCTTATTAACAAATAACATCGCCAAATTTTATTCGTGATACTTTATGTATGCTTTTACGTTACAACGAGCTATTATACATTGCCCTTTTAAAAGTTAAGATGCTGGTATTAAAAAGATCATACTCTTAATTTTATTAATACCACATTCTAGGTTCATGAATTGTTTATATGATATAAGCAAGTAATTAACAACTAATCCGTATCTGTTACTAAATCAGTTTGTGATATTGTACCCCCTTCAACAATTTTTGTGCGACCAGTCCTAGGATGTGTCCACTGTGTGCCTTTTGTGTAGTGACTAAAAGATAAAACATAGCATTGCAATTTGCATGACAAACATAAGACTTCGTTACAAATTAGCATGATCGTTTAATGACTCTTAAACGTCTGCAATAACGATTCTTGTTAGCAATTAACACAATAATATTAGTAACAATTGATAACACGATGTAGATAAAATTATAATAGTTATTTACTTTACGTAATAAACATTTCCATTAGTAGTTGTCATTTCCTCCCAACCTGGAGGTAGTTCATCTTCACTGTCGGAATCATTTAAAATGCCTACCATCTTCTCTTCATTTGTAATTTTACGTTACGTATTTACATTTACATACTGTACTTCAATTTCATTCGTTGATACGTGTAAATATTAATTTATACAAGAATTCATGGCGCACATGCGTAATATAACGAATGGTATCGCGCGACACAGCGAACATCGAGCGCACACAATCGCAATCATATATGTGCAATGAAGTATATCTCTATGACACATTTCCTCGGTGTAGCAAGCAAAATCAGGATGATCAGCATTTAAGATTCCTTGGCCCATGGTTCAGGGTCAATTCAAGACTCAAGATTCAGGATAGGATAATAAACTTAGGTAACATCGACAATGTAATGTAAAATTGAAACGAGAACTATCAGCTGGCTTTCTGTTTCGCTGTGTCCACGTGAAAATGGTTCTTCGTTAGCTAATCTCGGGAACGCATGTTTCAGTTATAATTATTTTCTTTATTGTACAATTACTAATTGTATAATCTTGTTTTCTTCATGTATGTACATTACAAAAGTATATTCAAGTTATAAATTATCTACAAAAAATATAAAAGCGGCAGGACATAAGAAATAAGAAATGTCAATGAAATGTATTCGTCTACTCACGTATTAAACACACAAAAATAAATTTTCAAGTTTCTACCATCGTTTGAAAATGATTAGTTACAATAAGAAAATTCTTCGGGAACATATAGATTTTATTAAAAAATATCTCTTATCTATAAATTGTCTTTTAAGCTGCTATGAATCTATTCCTTTTTTTTAATTGACTCTTATCATGGCCATAGTTCGCGATTTTACTTGAGCGTTTTCTTTTCCTCAATGGTTTTGCATTTTGTTTCAACTGCTGCAAACTATTTTTTTCACTGGCATTCGATGTCGAGGAACGACATACTTTATCCGATGCTGTTTGCTGTAGATCAGTATCTAATACATCTCTTTTATCCATTTGAGATTTGTCAAGCAAGGTGGATGTATCTTCTATGGAATCTTTACACTCCGCAGTTTTACCAGTTAAGTTTTCAACGACTGTAGGTTCTTCTTTCTCTGGGATTAATTTACTAAAAATTGCTTTTGGTATTGGGATTGGAATAGGAATAGGAATTGGCACAGGTATAGGTATAGGATACGGTACGAGAACTGTAACAGGGGGCAAAAGCGTCGTAGGTAATGGATTTGATTCTTTAGATGACAAAAGTTTTGGAGTCGCAGCAGCATGGTCTTGATATTTCGTTTGACTAAATTCATTTGTACAGGATTTAGGTACATCGGGAATTTTCCTATGTATCATAGATTCAGTTGAGTTAATAATCCATGGTGACGATTGTAATGCATTTTCTGGTACATTAGGATCTTCCTTTTCTTGTAAATTTTTTATGTCTTTTACGTGTATGCTCTTTTCTAAAAATATTTTGCAGTTTGCCATGTTACACTCTTTGAAATCCTTGCAACGCAAGTCACTTTTATCGGAATTTATTTTAGAATGACTCATGTCACTTGCTAAATGATACAACTTATCTTTTTCATTCGCTATAGTTTCCTCGTTATGTTTATTGAGCTCTGTATAAAAGTTCTTTCGTCTTTCATTAAAATTGTTACCCCTTGCGTTTCTCTTCGTACAAATCGAATTTTTCTTTCTAGACATCTTTTGATCAGACTCTACTAATTTTTCTGTGTCGTTTCGCTCTTTTCCTGTCGTCTTACTACCAGGAATGGATGTGGTCAAGTCAATCGTGGCACATGTGTCCTCGGTGGGACTGTCCAACGGCGATTGGCAAGTGCGAAACCACAGTTCTGGCGTTATTAAGCTTCCTTTCTCCACATCGTGAAAAGAAGCATTGTTCAAACCCTGAAGCATTAACTGAGTTTGCGTTTCATGGCAGAAAATGTTCATTTTGTATTGATTCAAACATTTTTCACTGCAGAATTTAAGTTGACTTTCGTTGTCCTGAAACGAATTTTCATATCGTCATTTACTTTACATTATCCGTTTGTTAGTTTCGCATACCTGAAAATCGATGTAGCTAACAGGATTTTGCACATGCCTGCACCAGTCGCACGTTTTTGCTCGTTTAAAAACTGCTCTCCTGCCAGCTGCGAAACATGTCTCGCTGCAAAAGTGTCCCAACGTATTTACCATGTAAGAAGGAGAGCTGTCTTTTTCTGTTTTAGTAGTTCTACCACACCAAGAACAAGGCATATTATCTGTGATAACAGAAATAGAGAAATAACATAGTTGTTGCAAATAGCGAAGCGAATGACTGTATTGTCATATATCTTTTTCATTGTATATACCTGAACAAGAACGACTCGGATAGGTTTCATACGAATATTTACAATTCGATGTAGAACCAAGAGATACCGGTTTCACCGATAAAGAGGGTGACTGAAATTGTTTATTCATAGACATCAAATTATTGGCATTAGAAATTTCAAAGCCTAAATCAGATGCATTCAATGACGGTGATTTTAGCGTCAGTTTGCTGGGGATAACTTTCTTTTCCATTTGAAATATTTGAGTATGTCCTCTGTTCGACGTGGATGTGAAATGATCCAAATTTAAGCTTCTCGTGCAACCACTGTCCACCTTATCGTATCCATACCACCCTAACAGTTCACTGATTGTAGTCGCTGCATATTCCTGCGATAAAAGAAAAAGTTTTTAAATAAAAAAATAATTTTTCAGTTTTCCTTTTCTCATACGTGGCAACAGAATTTTATTCCCAATTTCAAAGCTGCATCTACCACATGTTTTTTAAAATAAATCGTACCTCGAATAATAAGCGGAACGTATTAATTTGAAAAGTAAGAAATTGTAATGAATGAAACAGGATATTCGCGTTAATTATAATGGAGTATGGATCAATGGATTGTATTACATTTTAATAGTATATGGATTATGTTACTCTCATATTACACGTGCATTATACATATGTACGTTCGTTGCAGGCCTTTGCGATACGATGAGTTCTGGCTTTGTCTTAATACATATTACGTTACATATACATTTATCGTATACACGTACATTTATATTTATATATGTACGCGTACTATTGGTATTCAAATGTGACATTTTTTATTTAATACGGAGAAATAATGTACTCCACCTGAATTTCATCGCCGACCTCTTCTTCCTTAATTTTAATCGGTGTACAATTTTTCCGAAGGGAACGATTAACTCCATTGTTTTTACTCGAGGGTAAAACTGCTTTCCGTGTGTCTTCTTCGATCTTTCTTACACACGATCTAAATATTCGATTGTCCATCACGAGATATCACACGATAATTTAAAACTAGCGACCGTTTAAGCGTTTTAAAAAAATCTATAACGTATTAATTTAATCTACGATCAGAAATGCACAAGGCGAATAACGTTTCTTCGTTCTCATTTCTTTAATGATCCGCAATTACGTTCCGCACGATTCTTATTTATATTATTATTCAGCAAGTTTCCGTAATTAAAATAGCACGCTTCGCGATGAAATATCGCGACGGAGGTATGGAACGATAATTAAATACATTTCGGTAACAGAAATAATTGGTGCCGAAACAATATGTACGTAGATGTTCGAATAGGTAAAACTAAAGCATCAAGCTGTGCCTAATCAAATTTCACTGATATTTTTAGGCCACTAAGGTAACACAACTCGCGTGAAAATAGATCGCATAAATAACTCGTCCAGTATCTTCTCTTCCTCGCCGACTTATAACAGAAAACTTCTTCGCACTCCTCGGTCATTTATTTTTGTACTTTTTCGCGGTTGCTCCTCGACGGTAGCACGTAGATGATTTTTTAAATGATACATCAATACTCATTGATCGGGGGAGACGTATTGTATTTTCTGTTTAAAAGACTCCTATTTTAGAGTACAACGCTTGTCATTTAAATAAAAGCCAGCGCCACTTGAGAAATAGTCGACCGAAAATTTTCTTTTAATAGAAGTATGCGATTTGATTTATATATTTCGAATGTTGTAAAACGATTTATGATCCAAAAAGGGTAACGGAACGAAGATACTCGGAACGAGAATATAATGTTGAATTATTTGAACGCACTTTCAAGCTTTCGCGATCATTCGATTAACATTTTTTTATGAATCGTAAAGATGAAATTTTAACGAAGCGTGGATGCGAGTGCATAAAAATATCCTCGTGACTCGTTACAAACCGTCCGCGCTCGCTCGAAGTCGGTACCGATAGCGACTGACATGTTTCACGTACGGGTGTTCAGCGTCGACTAACCGCGGATTTTCATTCCTTCTTCGCGTCGCGTTTTCAGGCTTGGAACTTTGAATCGAATCCACGATATGGGAATGGAATTTTTTAAACTACGTCCAAATTCGTGGGATATTAAAATATTTTCATAAAAAAGAGATCGAGTCTTGTAGGCGTTATTTATGAAAGGGAAAGTTATATAGTACACACGTTGGGATTCAATTTATTTTATTGTCGTTCAATAATGAATCTAAATAAAAAAGTAATATATCTTTAGGGATATCAAATACATTAGAAGAAAAGTATAAAATTATAGAATTATCTCAATAAATTAATGAAGTGTATCGGGCGAGGATATTTAAATTTGTTTAATTTCACCGCTACAATGTGGGCAACAAGTTATATTTGAATCACCCCGTGGAAGAAATATTTGGCCACCAATTGCAACAGCTGCTCCCATGACTGCGCTGCAAGCTACATCCTGCCTTCCCGACATAAGTAGTTTTGGAGTCATAAGTAGCTGGAAGTAAGCGAGAAAATATATGTATCAAGTAATGAGAATAAAATAAATGTGAAGACTTACTTGTTCCGCAGTCTTCTCAGCGAGCGTTTTCATTTCTAAACCAGTTATATCGATTTCCTTTTGTAAATTTATATTTTGTACACCGCTCAATAATTGGACTTTTAACGTTTCTGTGAGCTGATGACATCTTTGCGTCAAGTCTATTATATTTGAACTCGGTAATTCATTCCTGTAGCAGGAAGCAGCTCCTACAGGATCAAACTTCTCGCGCAGTATACTAAGCGTCCTATAAGAAAGAATTAAAGCCATAACGTTATCGGACAATTATTGAAAATTATTTACGCCAAGTATGTACCTGTATGTTTTAAGAGACACATCTCTTACAATATTTCGATCTTCTAAAAGCCTTTTTATCGCTTCCTGAAGATCTATGAAAAATGATTAGTTACAATAAGAAAATTCTTCGGGAACATATAGATTTTATTAAAAAATATCTCTTATCTATAAATTGTCTTTTAAGCTGCTATGAATCTATTCCTTTTTTTTAATTGACTCTTATCATGGCCATAGTTCGCGATTTTACTTGAGCGTTTTCTTTTCCTCAATGGTTTTGCATTTTGTTTCAACTGCTGCAAACTATTTTTTTCACTGGCATTCGATGTCGAGGAACGACATACTTTATCCGATGCTGTTTGCTGTAGATCAGTATCTAATACATCTCTTTTATCCATTTGAGATTTGTCAAGCAAGGTGGATGTATCTTCTATGGAATCTTTACACTCCGCAGTTTTACCAGTTAAGTTTTCAACGACTGTAGGTTCTTCTTTCTCTGGGATTAATTTACTAAAAATTGCTTTTGGTATTGGGATTGGAATAGGAATAGGAATTGGCACAGGTATAGGTATAGGATACGGTACGAGAACTGTAACAGGGGGCAAAAGCGTCGTAGGTAATGGATTTGATTCTTTAGATGACAAAAGTTTTGGAGTCGCAGCAGCATGGTCTTGATATTTCGTTTGACTAAATTCATTTGTACAGGATTTAGGTACATCGGGAATTTTCCTATGTATCATAGATTCAGTTGAGTTAATAATCCATGGTGACGATTGTAATGCATTTTCTGGTACATTAGGATCTTCCTTTTCTTGTAAATTTTTTATGTCTTTTACGTGTATGCTCTTTTCTAAAAATATTTTGCAGTTTGCCATGTTACACTCTTTGAAATCCTTGCAACGCAAGTCACTTTTATCGGAATTTATTTTAGAATGACTCATGTCACTTGCTAAATGATACAACTTATCTTTTTCATTTGCTATAGTTTCCTCGTTATGTTTATTGAGCTCTGTATAAAAGTTCTTTCGTCTTTCATTAAAATTGTCACCCCTTGCGTTTCTCTTCGTACAAATCGAATTTTTCTTTCTAGACATCTTTTGATCAGACTCTACTAATTTTTCTGTGTCGTTTCGCTCTTTTCCTGTCGTCTTACTACCAGGAATGGATGTGGTCAAGTCAATCGTGGCACATGTGTCCTCGGTGGGACTGTCCAACGGCGATTGGCAAGTGCGAAACCACAGTTCTGGCGTTATTAAGCTTCCTTTCTCCACATCGTGAAAAGAAGCATTGTTCAAACCCTGAAGCATTAACTGAGTTTGCGTTTCATGGCAGAAAATGTTCATTTTGTATTGATTCAAACATTTTTCACTGCAGAATTTAAGTTGACTTTCGTTGTCCTGAAACGAATTTTCATATCGTCATTTACTTTACTTTATCCGTTTGTTAGTTTCGCATACCTGAAAATCGATGTAGCTAACAGGATTTTGCACATGCCTGCACCAGTCGCACGTTTTTGCTCGTTTAAAAACTGCTCTCCTGCCAGCTGCGAAACATGTCTCGCTGCAAAAGTGTCCCAACGTATTTACCATGTAAGAAGGAGAGCTGTCTTTTTCTGTTTTAGTAGTTCTACCACACCAAGAACAAGGCATATTATCTGTGATAACAGAAATAGAGAAATAACATAGTTGTTGCAAATAGCGAAGCGAATGACTGTATTGTCATATATCTTTTTCATTGTATATACCTGAACAAGAACGACTCGGATAGGTTTCATACGAATATTTACAATTCGATGTAGAACCAAGAGATACCGGTTTCACCGATAAAGAGGGTGACTGAAATTGTTTATTCATAGACATCAAATTATTGGCATTAGAAATTTCAAAGCCTAAATCAGATGCATTCAATGACGGTGATTTTAGCGTCAGTTTGCTGGGGATAACTTTCTTTTCCATTTGAAATATTTGAGTATGTCCTCTGTTCGACGTGGATGTGAAATGATCCAAATTTAAGCTTCTCGTGCAACCACTGTCCACCTTATCGTATCCATACCACCCTAACAGTTCACTGATTGTAGTCGCTGCATATTCCTGCGATAAAAGAAAAAGTTTTTAAATAAAAAAATAGTTTTTCAGTTTTCCTTTTCTCATACGTGGCAATAGAATTTTATTCCCAATTTCAAAGCTGCATCTACCACATGTTTTTTAAAATAAATCGTACCTCGAATAATAAGCGGAACGTATTAATTTGAAAAGTAAGAAATTGTAATGAATGAAACAGGATATTCGCGTTAATTATAATGGAGTATGGATCAATGGATTGTATTACATTTTAATAGTATATGGATTATGTTACTCTCATATTACACGTGCATTATACATATGTACGTTCGTTGCAGGCCTTTGCGATACGATGAGTTCTGGCTTTGTCTCAATACATATTACGTTACATATACATTTATCGTATACACGTACATTTATATTTATATATGTACGCGTACTATTGGTATTCAAATGTGACATTTTTTATTTAATACGGAGAAATAATGTACTCCACCTGAATTTCATCGCCGACCTCTTCTTCCTTAATTTTAATCGGTGTACAATTTTTCCGAAGGGAACGATTAACTCCATTGTTTTTACTCGAGGGTAAAACTGCTTTCCGTGTGTCTTCTTCGATCTTTCTTACACACGATCTAAATATTCGATTGTCCATCACGAGATATCACACGATAATTTAAAACTAGCGACCGTTTAAGCGTTTTAAAAAAATCTATAACGTATTAATTTAATCTACGATCAGAAATGCACAAGGCGAATAACGTTTCTTCGTTCTCATTTCTTTAATGATCCGCAATTACGTTCCGCACGATTCTTATTTATATTATTATTCAGCAAGTTTCCGTAATTAAAATAGCACGCTTCGCGATGAAATATCGCGACGGAGGTATGGAACGATAATTAAATACATTTCGGTAACAGAAATAATTGGTGCCGAAACAATATGTACGTAGATGTTCGAATAGGTAAAACTAAAGCATCAAGCTGTGCCTAATCAAATTTCACTGATATTTTTAGGCCACTAAGGTAACACAACTCGCGTGAAAATAGATCGCATAAATAACTCGTCCAGTATCTTCTCTTCCTCGCCGACTTATAACAGAAAACTTCTTCGCACTCCTCGGTCATTTATTTTTGTACTTTTTCGCGGTTGCTCCTCGACGGTAGCACGTAGATGATTTTTTAAATGATACATCAATACTCATTGATCGGGGGAGACGTATTGTATTTTCTGTTTAAAAGACTCCTATTTTAGAGTACAACGCTTGTCATTTAAATAAAAGCCAGCGCCACTTGAGAAATAGTCGACCGAAAATTTTCTTTTAATAGAAGTATGCGATTTGATTTATATATTTCGAATGTTGTAAAACGATTTATGATCCAAAAAGGGTAACGGAACGAAGATACTCGGAACGAGAATATAATGTTGAATTATTTGAACGCACTTTCAAGCTTTCGCGATCATTCGATTAACATTTTTTTATGAATCGTAAAGATGAAATTTTAACGAAGCGTGGATGCGAGTGCATAAAAATATCCTCGTGACTCGTTACAAACCGTCCGCGCTCGCTCGAAGTCGGTACCGATAGCGACTGACATGTTTCACGTACGGGTGTTCAGCGTCGACTAACCGCGGATTTTCATTCCTTCTTCGCGTCGCGTTTTCAGGCTTGGAACTTTGAATCGAATCCACGATATGGGAATGGAATTTTTTAAACTACGTCCAAATTCGTGGGATATTAAAATATTTTCATAAAAAAGAGATCGAGTCTTGTAGGCGTTATTTATGAAAGGGAAAGTTATATAGTACACACGTTGGGATTCAATTTATTTTATTGTCGTTCAATAATGAATCTAAATAAAAAAGTAATATATCTTTAGGGATATCAAATACATTAGAAGAAAAGTATAAAATTATAGAATTATCTCAATAAATTAATGAAGTGTATCGGGCGAGGATATTTAAATTTGTTTAATTTCACCGCTACAATGTGGGCAACAAGTTATATTTGAATCACCCCGTGGAAGAAATATTTGGCCACCAATTGCAACAGCTGCTCCCATGACTGCGCTGCAAGCTACATCCTGCCTTCCCGACATAAGTAGTTTTGGAGTCATAAGTAGCTGGAAGTAAGCGAGAAAATATATGTATCAAGTAATGAGAATAAAATAAATGTGAAGACTTACTTGTTCCGCAGTCTTCTCAGCGAGCGTTTTCATTTCTAAACCAGTTATATCGATTTCCTTTTGTAAATTTATATTTTGTACACCGCTCAATAATTGGACTTTTAACGTTTCTGTGAGCTGATGACATCTTTGCGTCAAGTCTATTATATTTGAACTCGGTAATTCATTCCTGTAGCAGGAAGCAGCTCCTACAGGATCAAACTTCTCGCGCAGTATACTAAGCGTCCTATAAGAAAGAATTAAAGCCATAACGTTATCGGACAATTATTGAAAATTATTTACGCCAAGTATGTACCTGTATGTTTTAAGAGACACATCTCTTACAATATTTCGATCTTCTAAAAGCCTTTTTATCGCTTCCTGAAGATCTATGGTCCTTTGGGACAGAGCTGCCTTCCATTTCGCAAGTTCCTCAACCATTAAACTGTAAAAAAAATTTGGAATTAATTGTATTAATTCTGAAAATGTAATTTTTTATCTTTGACTCTTTTATATTTGTGTTGGATTATTTTCATTTACCTACTGGCTAAGAATTTACTTCTCCAGACTTCACATTGACCTGCAAGCCATTCTGTTTGTTCCTGATGAGTCGAAAGATGCTGAGCTGAGTTTAAGAGCGCTCTTGCAAGTTGCAATTTATCTTCGGTTAATAAATGAACCTTAGTTTCAAGGTCTTCGCCAACAGCGGCAACCAACAAATTTTTCAACTCTCCATTTACCTATTAGAAAAAGATTTGATATTTATCATGGAATTTACTTAACAAAATTAGAACTTAATACCTGTGCTTGAAATTTTAATTGATTTTCCAGTTGACTATTCTCGTCTTTAAGCTTTTGTATTTCTGCCTCGTATGCCTTTTTCTCTTTCAACCATTCGCTATCTACTGATTTCTTTTCGTTCGTGATCTTAACAGTGTTTGAAGATATTTCTGAATCATGAAGTTTCATCGCTGCAACTTGCGATGCAGCCATGTCCACGTTCACAGTAGGTCGGTGTAACTTCCTATTTTTCTTGCCGTACGGAACGATCGGATTAACTGCAGCCTTATAAGGCTCGTAGGGAACAAATTTTGGCTCTTTCAATTTCAATGAATTCAAAATATGCTTTTCATCCTTTATATTAGTAGCATGCCTCGGTACTAAATTGACTATTGGACCATTTGGGGTAACTGGGGGAATTGAACTCAATTGTTTCAAGTTCATTGGATGATAAATTAACTGTTCACCAAGACGACACTTTGATTGTTTAACTTCAGCTTTTCCAACTACCACATTTTCCATCCCATCTCCTTGCGTACGCAGAGTACGGTCCATCACTTCTACATCTTAAATAATAATTTCAGATAGTGAAGATACGACTTCGTTATAAATGTCACTAATTAAATCAAGAGAGTAATTTATATTTTAAATCCAAGACGTATGGACATTACAAATTCAGTTAAAAAATAGAAATTGGTAATTAGAAAGTAGCCTAACCTTGGGATTTAGATTCGGGTTTATTCTCCGTTGAGACAGATGCCATTTTCACATTGATTTGGACTTAGGACAATTTTAATAAAATACCCTGTACAAATAATATAAAAAGATTATAAACTAACGTTACTGATCATTATTATCCTACTACTAGTGCACACGATTTAGTGGGAGTGACATGTCAGCACAATTGAGCAAAGTGTTGTACGGATGCGTACGCGTACGAAACAGTACGAATGCTTACAACAGATTAAATTTAAATATTTTTTATTTTAAATGAAATATCATCTCATACGTAGTATTACAGATACGTTTCGTACGTAATTCATTATGGCTGAATAAATAATAATTAATTAATTCCTATAGCACTAGCTTCTCATCATCGAGCGAGGCAAGTAAGATAAATGCGAACTCGTATATTTAAAATTTCTTGTCGATACGAGATAAATATTATCGATACGATTACGAATCGTCGGGAAAAATTTCAAATTATAATGACTTCATATCTAACAATGGATTGGATGCAATAAAAAAATATTATATTAAGGAAGAAAATTGTAACGGAGTATCGAGATGACTCGAAATAAATTTCTCATTGCAGAAAATTAAAAGTTACAGTTTCTCGATGACTCAGTTACATTAAACGAGCAAACATGGACGAGAAAACGTATAAAAACTATATGAGAAGGATAGCTCAAGCTGAAGCCAAAGTTGATAATGCGGCTCCAAGATTTGATGTGGCTACGTATTATAAGACCCGTAACTTGTTGATTGATTTTAATCGGGTCCGAGAATTAGATCGAGAGAACATGAAATTATTAAGACGGTTAAATATAATATCAAGATTAGGAGTAGGTTTTTAAGTTATGACATCGCGACAGAACGATGTATTTTCGTTGTTGTATTTTCCCCTTATGCATATTTGAATTAGGGAACCGTCGATTGTTGGTTGCCGCAAACAATACGATTCGTGTCAACTCTCGACGATCCGCGATTGCGGAATCGACAGATCATGAATGAAAATAAAAAAATACTGCAGAGAATTCATAATGCGACCACCAATTATTCCACTGCGGAATTTATACAAAGCTGGAAGGAGATGAAAGAAAAGACAGCACATGGCAGAAAGTACTTATTCAAATAGATAAGTTTAGTAGTCGAAGATATTATAACAGATAAGTTTAGTAGTCGAAGATTTAGAGTATAAAAGTAATTGCGGTAAGACTTCGATAGATTTCAGGAAGAACCTGCCAGCCACCTTATTGGATTGCAATCTCATCAAGATCATTGTATGCTCAGAGATTTATCTCTATTAAAAGACGTGAATCCTTCGATACGAACTAAATGTTTCTTCGAGATAGAAATCCTAGAGGATAAGCAGAAATTAGGACGGATTCATTTCGAACTTTATGACGATATCGTGCCTCAGACGTGCGCGAATTTTACCGAATTATGCCGTGGCTACGATGGTCTTTCCTACAAGTGAATGCACTTGAAATTTTATTATCAATAATTCGCACATAATGTTATGAATACATTGAATAATCAATGGGTAGGAATACACCGTTCCATCGAATCGTCTCTGGTTACTGGTGTCAAGGCGGGGACGTCACAAAATATAACGGAAGCGGAGGAACCTCTATATACGGCGATTCCTTCGAGAATGAGAATTACCATTTGCGTCATGCTGGCCCTGGAATATTGTCTATGTATAACGATAATGAAAATAGATCGAATTCCAAATTCAATCTTACTTTTAGGCAATTAGAGACAGTCGATGGGAAACACGTAGTTTTTGGGAAAGTCATTAAAGGGCTTTCAAATATTTATAAGGTACATATAAACATTTCACTGATCAATCATTTTAACCATTTACTTATCAAATGTTATTTAGCTTGAAGAATTTGGTACAAAAACGGGAAAACCATATAAAACGATAATTATAACAAATTGTGGAGTCATATCGAGACCTTTAGATAACTGAACAGGATTGAACTCGTAATAACGTAGTACGAGAAATACAGTTCATAAAAGTATATTCTAAGCTATTTATTCACTTTTATTGACCTACAATGTATGCTAAGACATTTGTTCAGCGTTAACATATTTTACTCCGTGCTATCCGTAATATGATTGAAGATGAACTCAACAAAATACTTGTCTTATAAAAATGTTAGAAAAACCATACTTTGATGTTAAGTTTAATAATGTAGTAACAACGATATAAGTATTTTTCTGAGATGTACAAAATATATATATATATAAAGTTAGTCTATATTAGTCTATTTGAATACAATAATAAGTCACATTTCAAAGTTTGTCCATAAGATAAATGCTCTTCATACTTTCATAGATATATTAAAACATTAATTGAATAAATAAACTAACTTTATGTGATACAATGTCATTGATTAAGGCACGAGTAACTGAGAACGTCGTCTATACAATTTTCATTGACGAGTTAGAAATTGCACACCTTTATATAAAATTATTTCCACAAATCGACATGGTTCCTGTATTTAAGCCGGTATTCTTTTCGGATTTAAATCATACATACGACGCATACGTTTTTTCAATTCCTGCGGAAATTTGTCATAACATTTTTTGCAAGCTGGTTTCAGATCGAACTCAAAGAACTTAGTTTTTTGATTCATTTTCTGATCGCAAAATGCGCACGCAAAGTGATGAACGCACCAGGCTTTGTTCAAAGCTGTAAAAACTGAAAAATTCGAAATATATGGAATCATATGGTCTCAATATGTTTTAGCTAAATAATTGAGGTACATAATAAGAACAGTAGCTTACCATCACCGGATATAACTTGGTTGCATACGAAACACAAATTGCCGAACAGTTGATGGTAATGTGTCTCGCAATAAGCCAAACCCTTTTTCTCATAATGTCTGTGACCTAAGAACGGTTTTTCGCATTTGGCACAAACGAAGTGCTCGACATGCCAATGTTTGCCTAAAGCAGTTACTACTCGTTCTTCTATTGGGCGACGACACGCACCACAAATTGGGATTCCCATTTTGTCGTGACATCTCAAACAGTATAGTTCATTCTAAAAGAGTCAATAATTATACGATGAAAGAAATATTGATTGTTTTAGGATAACAAAATTATGAATATAGACCATTTCATTGGCAGCATATCCTGGCCTAGAATTAACTTCTCTAGCATCTGAATTAAGTTCTACGCCACAGGCAGTACAATTAAAATGATATGGGTGATAAAGTTCTCCACGAAAACGGAGCGGTTTATCATCAATTACGCCACTAGAAAGTTCATAGCATTAATAGACATCCTCACATTTTAATAATAAAAGTTTAGTTGTCAAAATTTCATACTGGCACTGATGACAAATATATTTCCCAAGTGCTCCTGCCTTAACACGTGCATTGCATGTATGGCACAGAGCTCTACCCTGACATTTAATGAATCCTGCATCTGCCAATTCCCCATTGCATTCTTCGCAGCGGAAGCACACAGGATGCCAATTGGCATTCATAGCTTTTATCACACGACCAATGACAAATTCTCCTATATGCAAAAATTCAGTTCAGGCGTCTATTATATACAATATTAATTAATGCAACTTACCGCATTTTTCACAGCAAGGTGCGAATAAGACATGAAAATCATGTTCACAATATTTATAGCCCTCAAACTCATAAAATATCCCATCTGGGAATGGGCGAAAACATTGGGCACATCTGATTAAAACAAAGTATTAAATATAGAATGTTATAAAATGCATTGCATTTTAAAGTAAGATTTTATAATATATTCTTACACAAAGCATTGAGGATGCCATAATTCGCCATTTGAATTAACAATCTTTTCATGAGGCACAAAACCTTCTCTACACCGAGAACAAAACATATTGTCCAAAGACATCTCTGTAACACTTTTCAAATGCATACTTGTTAATAACAAAGTTTGAACAAATAGTGTGTATTAATAAATAATTAATAAATCAGAAACGATACATTCGCAAAGATGATTGTTATAGGTAAGGGCAGATTCGTTTAAAACAATTAATTATTAAATTGTGTGCATAGGAATATATTTACACAGATAACATTAATGATCAAGACGTTTTATAGTATTTATAATAACGGGTTTAAAATGAAATACCTGGAAGTTAATTTTGCTGATGGGAGAGGTATCCTACAACAGTATGTTTCGGAAGAAAAATAATTTGTGCTTACCCTGGCATTCTTTAACGATAAAGAAGAACTAATTAAATCTCACAATTCTTATCAACTGTTGTTACTTTAATTTCTTAGCAATTTTAATCGTTATTAAGGTTTCTTTAAAGATTGTTCTATAAAATACCTAGTATTTTCATACAATTAAATATATTACTATATTTTCCACTCTATTTAATATTATTTAAGAGATAAACACTGGTAAGAGTACAATTTCATATACAATTAAGTTACGATCGCTATATACTTAGAATAAAAATTACGTCATTTAGTGCACCGCCTTCTCTTGCGACGATCGTTTAGCTGCGGTGACCAATCAAACGTTAGAAATCTGGAATTACCTTTTATGAATTATTATTCCAAACGTCGGTCTACAATTGTATAGATACGAAATCTTATTATATCGATTTAATTAATCTGTTTAAACAAGAATGTATTCGAAATAAGTATTATTGGGAGTAATCCGAAAGCTTTAACGACACGAAATAAGAAACAGTTAATTTAAATTGTGTGTATATAAGAGCATCTCACTGATTTTCAGACACACGCTGGAAATTGTAATATCTTAGAAGTTTCGGAAAGGATTGGATTATTTATTACATCTCCATTTCGCGGATTGGAAATCAAAAATAATTATACCCGGCGAAAATGCAATTTCCCT
>SHCU01000140.1:154146-166275 GCA_004307685.1 Ceratina australensis | reverse complement strand
TCTCTTAATTAACTGTCGTTCTTAATTCCTTCTCCCGGAATCCAACGAATCATTGCGAACACTGCGACCGATGAGACAGTTAAAAGAACTTCGTGAGAACTTCGAGGGATGGTAAAGACGAGAAGACGAACGTAGGTATATACCAGAAGGTGTTCAATAGAATAGCTGTCAGAGAAATTCTGGGGTAGTCGCTTATTAACATCGGAGCCGATTCCTTTCTCTGGAAGGGAGGTCCCTCCTCGAAGAAACCCGAAACGAGCTGAACCGATCGGCGTATAACTTCGGCTTAGAACAATGCCCAAAAATAATAACAGCTCTCGGTCAGAAAATAAGGAGCGAGATCGAATGGAAGAGGGACAGAGAGTCAGGGAGGGGGACAAGGTGGACGAAAAATTGGCAAGTGTGCGCGAGGGCAATACGAGAGAGGGATACGTTCGCGGGTAGAGAGGCGAGTCCCGAGAGAAAAGAGAAACACGCATAGACGGCGCGGATATATGGCCGGGGGTAGGGGAGGAACGGGGCGAGAGGGGGAGGCAAATTCGTAACGAATTCTTTTGTTTCGAGCACCCCGAGAAAAGGAGCAACGTAAGAGAAAACGATCCCCGGACTGCTACTCTCCCGGCACACTCGGCCGGAGGAAGGAAGGACCGAATGGAAGAGAGGAGAGGAGGAAAGCCGAGTTTGGGGGCAACGGAACACGGCGAGCGCGCACCAGTTCGGTTCGGAAACCCTTTCCGGCCGTGTATGTATATATACGGCCTGCGCTCGGGAGGGAATCGCACAAGTCCCAGACCGGCGCAACGGAATCGAACACGCGAAATCGATATACACGTGCAAGGGGCGCGCGGGGTTCTCCGTCGATGTGGAGAGCCACGGGCACGCTCGCGCGCCCGGGAATATAAGGTTTTATTTTCGAAATTTATGATTGTCAATAAATTTTAAAAGCGTTCCGTCTGGAGCCCTAAGGGCTGGCAGGGCTGGCCGGACCGAAAGTAGTCGTCGAGAGGGCCCCGGATCTCGTTCTCTCCGTTCTACACGGCCGGCCGCGTTTACCGTCCTTCTTCGCCTTCTTCCTCTTCCTCGTCGTTCGTTACCGGCTCCGCACCGGTCGTCTCTCCCTTCTTCGCCAACCTATATACGCCATATTCAACCGTGGCCCCTATGGGGATTCGGGTTTAGCGGTTAATTGCGTTTGGTGCAACCCGCGTGGATTTTACAACCGCGATTTTCATCCTTTTTTTTTGTTTTCTCTCCCTCCCGGACCGTTGCTCTCTCGCCTTCGTTGCACTCTCCCATTTCGCGTCGTATTCGTTTCTCCTTCGACGTTCGTCTTTCCACTCCCGGTTTCCTCGCCCCGTTTAATTGTCCGCTCTCTTACCGCCAAATCTGTTTCTTCGCGCTGCTACCCTTTGTTCCCTCCTTTCGCTCCTCGCCGCGCATTTTCATTTGCTTTATCCGTAGCCAAAAAAAAAGAAGAAGCAGCTGATTTGTGAAACAATTTTTTCGTCCGTCCGGCAATTTCCGATCTACTCCATTTTTCGTCACTACGAAACCGCTCCAGCTTATAGCGTAATTTCTTCTTATACGAAAACCGATATTTCACGGTTAATCACCAACATTTCGGAGGCGTGGAAAAGACGTTCGTTATTCATCGGGTGTCCCCCCGGGATATGCGTGCGAACCGAGCTGAGGTATCGAACTCTTCTTAGGAGGCTCGCTCCTCTCCGATCGCGATCACCGCCGGTGATCGATCACGTCTTCGCAGCTACGGGGAATATCGTTGAAAATCCGTGGATACAAAAAAGTGCACCGCTTTTAATGCGCACCTTAAGCGCCGCGTTACGGTTGACAATTTTATTTATCGGTCCGATGATAGAGCATTGCACAGTGTATAGTCGAAATCGCATTAACCCTTCGCACGCGCGAGGCGACTCAGTCACCACTTGTCTTATAAAATTGAATATATATCATTGATTAAATTAAATTTGATTACTACAAAATTGCTATATATATATATATGAAATATAAAATCGAATATATATTATATTTAATCGAATAATATCTAATTGAACACATATATGTAAATCTAATCGAATATATATCTTATAAAATCGAATATATATTATTGATTAAATTAAATTTGATTACTACAAAATTGCTATACGTATATATATCAATTAAAAAATTGTCGAACATAAAAGGTAATTTGATATGACACAAAGTAATGATAACAATGTAAAATAATTATTGTGCACGGAGGTTTGGTAAAAATTTCAGGAAAATCTGCTCGAGTGGCAAATGGTTAATTTATCTAATGAAGATCGGGTACGTCGTGAAATTAATTCGGCCATTGTGCGAAACCGATACGACGCGTAATTATTGATATGTTTGATACCTGAATGAGAGAATGTGACGGTTCAGGTAAAAAGGATTTTCGCGATGCGCGAATGATTGGCGAATACACCCCGACAAAAGATATTAACGACGCTATTGAGAGGTGGATGAAATTAAAAATAAACGAGATGGGCAAACGGATCGACAAAGGCGAGAGGGAAGAGGCGATTTGTAATTAATGCGAGTGTGTTTGAACGGTTCGAGAGTGGTACCGAGGGACCAGATGCGCGTTGTACGTATATATTGGCAGTTGAACGATAAAGGAACGAGGAGGCACGGTGGGGGCAAGTTTGAAGGAGGAGAAGAAAAAAATGACGTAAGTCATCCTACGATGCATTAGATTGAGCTTGATTACGAGTAATTATTCTTGCAGCACGGTTTCGTACGTCCTTATAACGTCTGGTAACGAGGCCGGCGATCTTTGATCATTCGCCACGATCGAGATCGAGATACGCATCGCCGGCACGCAGAAAACGCGTCGACTTCGCAGATTGATCAGACTTATCCTCGTGAATTTGTCTCAATGGAAAAATTCCTTTCATGCAACGTTGGAATTCGTCGACGTTTCAACCCCTTCTCTCGTGAGACAAATCCTATTGTCGTTTCTAACGAGTAATTTGTGACAATGAAACAATGAAATGAAGTAATAACCGAAGAAACCAGGTGTACAATAATATCGATTAGGATTTAGTAAAAAAATTTTACTATAGTTTAATAATTTTTAATAACGAAACAGATGATACTTTATCGACCGGCCGTTTTTGAGACTGCCATTCACCAAGTACCGGCTTAATTCTTAATTCTTTGTGCTTATTCATTTGTTTAAAGTAACGTAACGTTAATAATATTTATACTTTATTTTTCATTTAGTTTATATAATAAAGGGCTTTATGAACTAACAGAAAATATATTCAAGGTAATAGTAATTCAATTTTTGTTAATAATTCGATAGCCAAAAACCGATTAATAGGCTAGCAGTCAAAGTGTTAAGTAAATAGATTGTCTAGAAACATTTGTCCTAAGAATGAGAAACCAGATCCTCGATGTACAATTGATACTATCGATTAGAATTCACGTGTGTTTTAACCGTGAAAAGAAAATCGTATTGTAACAACTAAACGAACGAGTAGATACTAAATAGACCGTCTACAAACACTTGGCATCGGAGGGGTTCAATAAGAAACCCGAGTCCCCGATCTTGAATATGATTCTCCGAAGACTAATTTTCTCGATGGTTCCATTACCAGATGAAATCCTTAGATAAAGGGGAGCCTCGTTGTCCGGCGTCCTCTCTCTATCTGTCTTCTGGCCGAGCGGCCAGACCGGAGGAAACAACGACGACGACGACGAAGGAAAGGCGTAGGGTAGGGAGACGAGCGAGAGAACGAACTGGGAGGCTGACGCGACGTGTTTCTAACCGATTTTTGTTCCCACAATGTTGAAAGGCGTCGAGTCATCATTTCGAGTTCAGAGAGATGAAAGAACATTATTATTCCAATTTTAAAGGATGCCTCGCCGGCGCGACGCGGCGCGAGAGCACCGATGGATCTCTCGCTTCCATCTTGGCACCCCCTTTACAGGCCTCCTTCGATCTCTCGCCCCCCCTCGCCCCCTTCTACGTTTCCGTTGTTCACGGCGCATTGGGAACGTTTGAATTTCAAACGCGCGCTTACTTTTATCCCGTTCGATCTGAACTCCTCCTCATCGGACGCAACGATACGTCAATTATCATTTTTATCTCGTTCGCGTTCCATTCGAGATTCTCACGTGATTTACATTCTAAGTCAGACTTTTAATTCGTACAATTAATGTTGGATCACCGAAAGGTCGGAAATAACTGTGACTTCTTGAGCTTGGCTAGATGGAATTTATGACCAGAAGTACTTGGGGTTTTTCCTAGCTTAAAAAGGAAAACTCGGAAAAGTAAAGGAGTGGGGCTCGTTATGAGTAAGGGCTGAAGGTTACGGATGACTAAAAGGATGAAATCCTAAGGGTAGAAAGGTTCAGTTTATATACACGGTCTTAACACTTTGACGGCCGAAGTTACATATACGTGAGTTCACGAGCCAAATTGATATAGAAGGAAGTAAACATAGGAAGTGGATGGGTACAGAAGTTGAGGAGATGAAAACATTTATCGCTTTGATAATTCTGATGGAATTAGTAAAAAGGCCAAAAAAGGATGAGTACTGATTAACAAGTCCATTAATGTGCACCATAATTTTGGAAAGAGTCATGCCAAGAAATAGATTTCGTCAAATTTGGAGATACTGACATTTCAGCGATAGCGAAAAATGTCAAGACCGATTGGTCAAGATTAAACCCATCACAGACCATTTCCAACATAAATTTCGAGTCGTCCATAAACCAATAGAAGAATTTTCATTAGATGAAGTCTGTCAATTTGACACAAAACTGACAACATGTTCCGGCGGCAAGCGCAACTCTTTTTCCGAAACGTGCGGCCGTCGAAGTGTTAACTTATCTTCTAAAATATACAATCTACAAGTAAACGCTAAACAAGTCATCTGAAGCGACTAAGAGTATCTAACGTTAAACAATGAAAACAAAAATACGGGATCGCAGGTGAAACGGATTCGGACGACGGTTATTCCCTGTCCGCGAGCAAAGATAAATCGTCGCTCCGAAAGTGGCCTGTCAAAGGGAATCGCGGTTCTTCGAGGAGGAGCTACGCCGCTCGACAAATAAATTTCCACGAGCGCGCGTTGAATACTTCGTTACCGCGTTTAAACAATGTCCAAGCGGATAATAAATAACCGGGAACAATGAAGCCGGTGAAGTAGCGCGCAATTACGAGTCAATCAATGCATATTCATATTCGAACGACCGTTCCTGGAATACAAAAACTCTTCTCTCTCTCCTACTACTACTTCTTCTTCTTCTTCTTCCTCCTCGATTCTTATTCTCCCTTTTCTGCGAGGGTCTCTGCCCACGCGAAACACGGACGAAGAAACGTACAGGGTGGAGAGAGGGTGGCCGAAGGGGGGATCGGGAATCGACGAGCGATTCGAGAAACGCAGCGGAAAGATTCCATAACGTCTCACAAAGAGAGCAAACGGTCGCGTCGGGAGAAATTAATAAGCAGCCGCGGCGCAGCGGCGAACGAGAGGAAGAAGGGAGGCTTGAAGGAAACAAGCATCCGAGAAAAACGATCGAATGGTTTCGCGTACCGATTTCTTACCGGCGACGCTCGCCCATTTTTATCCCGCCCGTACACGGACAAATTCCTTTTTCCAAAATCGTGACGTTTAATTGGACGGCTTTCTGTATCAATGGTTCTATCAACTCGTCTCATGATAAATACTCCCGGCCATCTGCCGGGTAAAAAGAAGCAGATACGTAACGGTAATCCATTAAAACCATCGTTCGTTTGCGTCGTCAATTGAATTACTCGAAACTCGAGTAATTTACTAGAATTAAGGACGAATTGATTCGAAGGAAATGGCCTTAAATTAAGAGACAGCCGTGTTCCGCCGGTCGAGCGTACTGTCATTAAGTCGGCCGCTAATTTTTCTCATTTCACTCGCCTGGAAGCCACGGAGCCTCCTTGCCGTTTAAAAATTAACACGTCTCGTGCTCGTCAAACCTCGTCCCGGGGTTAAGGCGTTAAGAAACGATAATGGTGAAAAATTGAGTTCCCCTTGGATGGCTCGAGCCATTGGTTTACTTCAGCCCGAACCACGTGTTAGGATACTTCTGACCTTTGGCCATCATTAAAATTACTAATGACCCATCTATGATTTCATGTATCATTTTTTTATCAATAAGAAATGTCTTTTGTATATCTCAATAAGAAAATCTCTATTGATAATCCGTTTAAATATAAGGAGAATCGTACAAAACAATTAATTTCACTGTAATACCTTTCACATGAACTTTGTAGGTTTTAGAGTTTATCGAATTAATTTATAGAGTTTAAGATATTACATTTTTTATATTTTCATAATAGTAGAAAATAAAAGTTTGAAGTCTAAATTCCGCAGTTAAGGGGTTAACATTTCGTTGAATCCGCAGCGGCACGTTTGAGAACGTTCTACACGCATATTTATTCTAAGACCTGCGAGCCGGAGCGCTCATTCGGTCATAGTTAGTAAATACACGGAGAGAATGTCCAATGGTTTATCGAACGAGGCGAGCCAGGCCGATTTATCGGCCGGATTACCGCGAATCAACTCCGATTTCATCTTGGTCGTCAAACTTGATGACACGCGAGAAAGCGAAACCGACTGTCTATATTATTTTTCAACCGGTTGACGTCACGCTCGTTTCGATCATTGTCCAGGCCGGAAACGTAGGGCAAAGCAAGTGTCGAGATAAAAACCGGACCGAAATCCGAGCGAACGAGACGAGCCTAAGCCTGAGGTTCGATTCTAATTAAATCGCTTGCGTAGAAACTTTTCGAGATTGACAGAGGCATTCGATATCGATGCCTATCGAATTCTCAAATTTAGTTGTACAGATTGAACAGAATTATTCGGGACCTACTACTGTGAGAGTTTCCTAGCAGGGTCAATATTCACAAGTAGTAAGAAATCTATTGGTTTATGTTTCAAAGCTTCAGGCAGAAACTTTGGCAGCACAATCATAGCATTGAAACATAAACCAATAGATTTCTTACTACTTGTGAATATTACCCCGCTAGGGAACTCGCACATAAGCAGTAGTGGGTTCAGAATAATTATCCGAAGCTGTACGTCTCTGGTGATTCGTTAGATAAAATACCGGACCGAGAGAGAGAGTGAGAGAGAGATGCTTTCTTCCGTTGAAAAGGGAAGAGATAAAGTAAGAAAAAAACTGAGGGAGAAGAGGGAGCGGTAAAAAGAGCTGGGCCTTGGCAAAAGGCTGATTGGCCGTGTAATCCCCATTAGGCCCCACGAATCGATATTCCTGTCCGTCCGCGTGTACGTTCGATATTCAAATAATCGAACAATAGGGCCTGCCGCTCAAACGCCGCTCTCGACTTCCACCGGCCGGCCCGGCAAAAAGGAACAAATTTAAATAATCATAATCACGATAATGCCCCGAAGGACCGAGCAATGAAAGAGGACTCCTCGAGGCGGTCGAAACGCGGCCACCAAAAAAGAGGAACGGAACACTCGGCTCCGTTCGTCCGTCGCTGAGAAAAAAAATCAACCCCTACCAAAAGGGTGCTTTTCATTTCCCCTCGTACGATTTTGAAAATCGGAATAAGCTATAAGTTCAGTGTTAATCGTGCAAGGTTTGCGAAGAGATATCACCGAACGACCGGGATTTATTGTTATAAACCGAACGCACTTTTCGTTAGGACAAACTTGGGTATTTATATATATTTGGATTTAACGTAAAAGAACAAAGTAATAACTAATAGGCGAGCTAATATGGGTAACTAATTATCGAACGGAGCAGGCTCCCTAATCGCGCAGGTCTTGCGCGCTCGAATCTTCCAAGACTAACTTCCGAAAGCAAACCTTTTCGGGCATCACGCATGACACCTGAGCTGTGTGTACAATTATTATAACTAATGACCTCTCTTAATTAGATGTCGATGATACAGATATCTTACAATCGTTTTATACTCTGATTGTATGGAGAGATAAGAGACTACGAGAATCTTATCAGATAAGTCTCTTCAAGAAATTAGAACTATAGATTCTTCAACGCTACAACTACCGGGGGAATTAATATTTGTCCAAGAATATTCAGATAAGAAATACTGAAACTGAAAACTATTGAGAGACAAGGGATACACATTTTCCAGGTACTTGAAAGTCACGGTGTTACAGACTCGAGAGATTCCGTTTCGAAGACGCGGTTTGTTTGGTAAAATAATAAAATCCATCGTCGAGGAGGAATTCTGTTGGAACGAGCGTCGGAGTTAAAGGATATTCCCCTGTGGAATCGTGGACTCATAGGTGGAGGATTTCGAGCCTCCGAGACGCCCCTCCGGGCCCTCGCCCCCGTACCGGTGCCGAAAAACCTCCGGGGCCCCGTTTGGTTACACGTCAGTTTGAAGAATTCTTCACGAGTCAGAAAAATGAGCATCGTCATGATTTTTGAAAGTAAAAAATGAACGACTCCGGGTCCCGGGACCCGAGGAGGTGTGCGAGTAAAAGATAGAGAGAGAGAGAACGACGGATAGTCTGCGGGGCCCTGGACCCTTTTTCGAGCCAGTCTCCCAGGTTTCCTCCCCCGCCACACCCCAACGGGCCCCGCCACGGTTGTTCACACAAGCGCGGCCGATACGAAACCGAGAGAGACAGAGTCACGGGCGCGCGAGCGCGTTGATTTAATCTCCGCGCGCGTATACACACGTCCCGCGAGCCGTGTGCACGCTCGCCCGTATGTATGTTAATGTAACGCGCGCGGGAATCGGGATTAGGTCGGCAGCCGGCGCGACGGACGTAAAACGATATTTCGAATGAAAAGTGAGATCTCGGTGAGTTTCGTGGATTTCCAGACGGACCGGAATCCAGTCGAGGTTTCTCCGACAGCTCGTGAAATCCGAGTAATATTAATCAGCGCGACCAGATTCATTTATTCGCCTTCACCCGATTTCCCGCTCGCGAGAAAACTACGGTGAAGCCTTGCGTCTCTTAACCCTTTGGGTACATTTGACGTCTGAGACATGTCATTCACTTTTTTCGCCTAGGAGCGGATGACGCGTTTAACACGTCGAACCAAAAATTAAACTCTCGGGTACATTTGACGTCTGAGAGACGTCATTCACTTGTTTTCCGTAGGAGCGGATTTAAAAAAAGGTTACACGTTGTATACGGGTAATTTATTAATTATATCCGTTCCACATGCAAAGATTTGCTCAAATAAATCTGTACCCAAGGGGTTAATTAACCTCTGAAGCACGACGCGGCATTATAGTGTCTTAAAGTACCAGTACAACTAAATTGTAATTTCAAGAAAAATTATAATTTAATTATCGTAAACTTCATTCCAATGTATTCACGTAGACAATAGACATTGTCTGTTACACATTTACGCAATTCGCGTTAAACTCTATCGTACACAGTTTGCGCCTCGCGCAAAATTCTATCGTGCCTAAGAGGTTAAATAACAACTGGTATATCTAAAAGGAAACTTTTCTCTTGTTAATATTATTTATAGCGCGACCAGATTCATTTATTCGCCTCGAGTTCACCCAATTTCCCGCTCGCGAGATAATTAGGATAAAAACTTGCATCTCTTAATTAAATAACAGATATATCTAAATTTTCCGATTGTCAAAATTATTTATTTCCCCGTCGAGAATCGATCGACTCGCGGGACTCGATTGGCAACGGTGTCGTTTATTAGCGGAACGCATCGCGGGTTTAAACTCGGCGAGTAGAAAGGATAAGCGCGATCAAGGTGTATCGCAGCGCGCGATACGAAACGCGGAAAGTAATCATCTCGTGAAAACGAATCTTAGCGACGGTGACCAGAGCGGGAGAGATAGATAGATAGGAGCGGCGCGAGGGAACGGGACGGTAAGAAGGCAGGGCGCGAGCGAGGCGAAAGTATACGGAATCCTTAATTTTCAATCTAAATTCTAATAAGATGGAGCCGAGCCGGGCCACGGTTCATTCTCTTCGGTAGCATCGGTGAAATTACACCCGGGGCTCGGTTCTTCTTGCAACAATAAGCGAGCGCGCGGGAATACGCGCAGCACGCACGATCAGAATGTCGTTTTAAAAGGTTGGCCAGGGTAAAGTGATTACGCCCCGCTCGGAAGATGTTTAAGGTCCCCAGGGTTTCTTGCGCCAGAGGTTCCACCACGCGACCGCTCGCGGAAAGTAAAATAAAGAAAACGCGACGCCGACTGACGTTTATTGCTTGTAATACACGATCATCTATTATTATTATCTCGTCCACGTCCCACGACCCGCTCGCCCGCTACTCTATCTCTCTCTCTCTCTCTGTCTCCGGCCCATCCGAACGTCACGGTCTCTCGCTCTCCGTACGCTGCTGCTCGCTTCTTGCATGGTTTCTACGCTTTCGATACGCGAACGATTGTCCATCATACGATGGAATCCGCGATGGTAGCCTGCGCGACCGGTACCAGCCGCTATATTTCGTTCGAATTAATCATCGTCGGTTTAGTTTCGCGGAACACCGGATAGGAAGTATTACCGCGCGGCTTTCAGAGAATGTCCGACGTAATTATTACCGAACAATGAAACGTATTCCCGGTTCTAATTATATTTGATTATGTCGAAAAGCGGAGGTGTTAATTAGTCACACGTTCTGCCCGATGGACGGAGATAACCGGGAATGGGAATGAAACGGGGTAGGGGCGCGCGAGAGAGAGAGAGAGACAGAGAGAGAACAGTCGAGTCGTTGTGGTAATGCAAGCATTCGGTTTGGCAGGCCGAGGGGAATCAATAAAAAAATAAGAAAAAGGGAGATGAAAGAAAGAAAAGGGGGGAACAGGGACTGGAGCAAAAGGGCTCGGTAGGAGAGAGAGAGGGAGAGGCCAAGCGGCACTGACTGCGCTTATAATATAATATTCATATTTCGAACGAAAGATGTTATCTCTTAAATGAATCGAACGCGCTCCGATTCGAGATATCTCGAACTGGAGAAGGCTCCTCGGCACGCATTGTAATGGCCACCGCGAGCACCGGGGAACAAGCTTCTCTGTGTATGCGTTGAAACTAATACATCACGGCCGGGATAGTTTCTCTCTCGCTCCCTTTCATTCACCCAACGGTCCCCCCGCTCGCCTTGTATTTGCTCCCCTTCCCCCCTGCCCTGCGTAATCGTTGCTCTTATTTCACCATCCGACTTCGTCGTCGTCGTCGTCGTCGTCGTCTTCTTCTCCTCCCTCCGTCCTGCGCGCACTTCAACGGCCGCGGTCGAAATTATTATTTCTCTCGTGCGATCGAAATCGACACCTCGAACGAGGAGCTGCACTCGTTATCAGAAACTTCGTTTAAACCTTCGATCCATCGGGACGATAAACGTATTTCAAGTTCGCGAGAAAAAGAATGATTCCAGGGTTAAAAAGAAACTCGACGGGACGGATACGTGTTTCCATACGGCGTGAGAGAGAGAGAGAGAGAGAGAGACGGTGAACATCTGATATGTCGATGACGGGAGCTTCGACGAAAGTTAGAAATGCCACTGTCGAGCATCGAAGGGTGTACGTACGTCTGATTTTTACTCCTCTGGGTTTTTTTTTTTATTCCTCGGAAAGAACCTCCGCCGGTCTCGAACGAGTTGGAATGTATTAAAGAAGAGAGGATAGGGAGAGAAAAAAAGGCGCAGACTTGAGAAGAGATTCTGTGGAGAGAAAGAGCTTTGCTCGGTCAAACACCCTGCGCGCACCGGTATACATACGTATACGGCGTTATGTATATGTAAAGCCCCGGCTCCCTATGACTCTGGAGTTTCGAGAGGAGAGCACTCCGGGAGAGAGAGAGAGAGACTCGACTCTATCTGCCCGGCCAGATCTCAGCGCGGCTGGAATGATTTTCGAAATATGATTAATTGCCCCGGCCGTGGCATTTCTCCCGAGACTCGACTTCCAAACCTAGCTTGTCGGACATTTTTCTGCTGGTAATGATAACCTAACCGGAATACGAATTCCTGGTTTCTCTCGACAGGCCACGTGTCCCAGGGCCCTGTCCACCGATCGTTCAATCACCGCCAAAAATTATATTCAAATCCGACTTCTCTAAACCGATTTACATCTGATTAATAATAATAAAACCAAAAAATTAATCAAGAATATATAAAGTA
>SHCU01000140.1:133423-145735 GCA_004307685.1 Ceratina australensis | reverse complement strand
AAGTAAAATGTTTAACACTATTTTTCCGAATTATTTACATCGAAAAACCTGAGAAGGAACAAGGAAGTTTGTTCGTTAAAATATCATGTATCCAACGTGTGCACGTGCACAGAGGCTCCTGCGATACCGCGGGCCAAAATTACGAGCGCGTAACGTTGCGCGCCTGATCAAAAACCGACTAACGAGCCGCAGAATTAATTGAATCCACAACGCGGCGCCTAAAACGAGTGTTCGAGTGGCTCGAAAGAGGAAACTCGCGGAGCCAGATGATCCGGTAGGAGGAGGAGGTGGCGCAGGATTTTTCGGATCGGAAGTGCCACTAGAATCACCGCACCCAACCACGAGAAGCGGGGGTGTTCGAGAGAACGAGGGGAGACGCGTTCGGCGTGGAATTTAAAGGGCGAGACGCGACGCACGCAGGGTGCAACGAACTCTCGCCGCGTGGTCTCCTCTGCGGTTCGAGTGACTCTTCTCTATGGGTTGCAGGGTGCTCGGTTTTTGGACCGTGAGACAGAAAGTCAAAAACCAATACCTCTGTACAGTTTTATTTTAATTAACACTAGAAATACTGAAACTTAGTATATATCTATATTGCCTAAACACAGTCAAAATGACTTCACTGTGAAGGAATAACTAATGTGTAAAGAAATTTATTTGAAATTAATTTTTAATTTTTTTTGTATATTATTTACAGTTATAAAATGGGTTATTAGGAAATATTAACAATACAAAAAATTTCTAAGACATTGTATCATTATATACGTAATTTTTTTTCTAATTGAAACTAACGAACAGTCAAAATGATTTGTACAAGACTTCCTTGGGCAATCTATTGTTAATAAGAACTGTAATTTAGAGAAATATTCAGGAGTGCATTAATTATTTTTATAAAAATGCTACATAAAAATTGGTACTTGTTCATTCATTTTTTAATTTAATCACTCAGTGAATTGAAGGAAATTCATTTGAGTGTTGATGCTCGATGTAGCGTTACACGTAAAATAGACAGGTAAGTTAAGGAAGAGCAAGATTCCGTAGGATTTGAAAAATCGTTGACGGAGAAAGGAATCCCGAGGTTTTATATCCGTCTTTCAGCCGGGACACGTGTATCTATTCAATGTTTTCCATTATCTCCGGCTATTTTTACAGTGACTCCTTCCATCCGAGATCGCCGGATCCTTTCGACTCCGGCCGTAGAGCCGAGATCCATAGACGACACTAAGCCGATCCACGATCCCCGAAACAGGATTTCTCTCATCCTTTTTTCATCTTTTTATCCGAACGGAGAGCCTCTCCTTTTCTACGGGGGCCTTGGCTAAAGATCTCGAGAATTTCACGCGAGTCACGTTTCGTGCGGGGGATCACGCCTTGCGGGCCCCCTCTGACTCTCAGATTTTTCAGACGCTCTCCTCTCCGCCGTTCCTCACGGCTATTCGAAGCTGTCCGAATTCAATTACCCAAACAACGAGGTACCGACCCGCCCCCGCCGCGCGACTCGGTGACGAACTCATCCGCACGACTTCTGCCCTATAAATATTTCCTTACCGATAACACGGCCGGGCGTAGAATTTAGGGGAACGATCACTGAACGACTCGCCGACGATTATCGCCTTATTATTCAGAACTATGTATAAATAACAGTCGGCGAGGTAACTGCGACACTTTGGCGGCTCGTTAAAAGTGACACGTACGTGCTCCGGGGAGGCAAACAAACCGGTAATTTCGTGGAACAGCGAATCGGTTCCACGAGCGGACTGACACAACCGTGAGAAAGCAATCTTTATCGTACTCACGATTAATCAATCGTATCAAATGTTTAGTCGACTTCTACGCCAAAGCTTAACAGTATCAACGGATGCATGCGATCCTGCAATCTTCTTTCACACGATTCTCCCAACGAAACGAAGGCATGTTTATACGAACACAAAATCTGTCCAACTATTAAGGATCATAAGTACCCTTCGGCAAGTCCAACAGGAGTTAATGCGCGTGATCCTGCGATCTCTTTTTCACACGATTCTCTCGACGAAGACGTGTTTATATACGAAATCGGTCGAGCTAATGAGGATCACAAGTAGGTTCCCACTAGTTGAAAAGGAAACCCAGAGAAATTTCCATAGAAATTAGTCGGCACCTCTTGAGATCCGGTAATTTCAGTGCGTCGCAATTTAACCGACCACCCTTGGCCGACCTCGCTCGTCTTCCCTCTCTGTTTAACGCTATTATAACGAACAATACCGGCAGCCGAAAACTGCGAGCCGGACCCTCGAGATCCAGTCACCGCTGGGCCCAGACAGACTCGAAAAATCCCATAAAGCTGGGCCACAATGGGCCCCGTGGACGTCGCCGTGGAAATCGTCGTCGCTGCGGCGGCCGATCGGTTCGGCCGATGCGGGACCGAGATAAGGACACGCTCGCGGATAATATCGAAACCCCGGACGAACGGTGCGGCGCAACAGTGTGTTACGACGCGCGTGGAACAACAAGAAGGGAAAAAAGGAGAGGAGCCCGCGAAGTATACAGCTGTTGCGCTGGCAGCTGACGGGAAAAAAGGGGTTAAGAACCGTGGAAGGAGAGAGAGAGAGAGGCAACAGCCTTGCTTCTCACCCAAGGGAAAGGGGTGGGAGATCTGAGGAGGAAAAAGAAAAAAAAGGATCGGGGGAGAGAAAAAAGGTCTGACGGGTTCGCGATTTCTGGATTTCCGCGTCTTTAGTAACCCGAGAAGCGAAAACAGTGGGGCAGGTAGCGCGCGCGTGGAGAAAGGGTGAAGGGGGAGGAAATCGAATACCGTACGGGGTGAACTCTTTGAATCTCCTGTCGCGAGCTCCTTTCAATCCCGGTGAATGGGGAGGGAATAAAATTGCGCAAGATGTCATCCGATGGTCACCCTTCCCTCGATTTCGTTCGTCTCACAGTTCTTCCAGATTTGACGGAACCCTCGCGAGGTTACCTGCGCGACCAGCTGTGTTTTCTCAAGGGATTCCAAACTTTTTTCTTTTACCCACTTCTCCTGGCATACTGCATGCTCCAGGTTTAATGTACTTTTTTATTAAATCATTATTCTGCATTTTTTCTTAATTCTTATGCATGCCCCAAGTTTAATATATTTTTTTATTAAATTATTATTCTGAATTTTTTCTTAATTCTCGCAAAGACGAATAGATCGACGTGGAATTTAACGACGAAGTAGGATCGATGATTTGTGTAAAAATTAGCTGAGGTTTTAGTCAACGAGAGTAATATACGTTTTGATCAGCACGCTGCAATTTGTTTCTTTTTTTAACCGGTTTCTCCAGCCGGTGCCAGCAGTGGCTTTTGATCGAGTTTGACGCTAGATCGTGATACTGTCTGCGCGGGGAGATGGTGATCCTTGCGCCGGAATATCCTGGAGCACGCGGTGTCGGTTTCGTTCGTGGCGATCGCGTTCCAACGGAACGAAAGATGGAGCCAGGATCCATTAACCTTTCCTCCCTCTCGGCTCGTTCCTTCATCTCGATTTTTTTTTTCTTTTTTGTTATTCCCCTCGGCTCGGCCACTCGCGTTTCGTTGTTTCCACTCTACGAGATTATTTTTCGGAACTATCGCCGGGACGATCGTCGGAACGAGGGATTGCGTTTAACCCCTTTTGCTACTTAATTTATCAACGGAACGAGTTTCAAAACGAAATTTCGAGATTATTTTCACGAGATGAATCGTCCTCTTTCTCGGAACCGGACAATCTTATTTAGAAAACAAATTGCGGGCTTGAATTCATTTCTCATAGCGTTTGATTTCAGCGTTTCTAGTAAAACTTTACACGGGTTAAAAGAGTAGGTAAAAAAGTCGAGAGGAAAGTCGAAGTTTCCCATGGCTCAGGTAGAGAAATCGAAGGTTAGGTATACACCGAACGAGCCCGGGGGTTCCTTGGTTAAATCCAGGATCTTGTCTTTCTATTTGAATAAGATTCACCCTGTTTATCATTTTCTACGATTTCAACCCCTGCGTCTCACCCTTTCGTCGCGCGCGGCGGGACGGCGGGGGGGCCTAGACGCGTTCATAATACGTAAAAATCCTTTCCCAAGGGGTAAAATCAGCCCCCCCGCTTCTTCTCTTTCACCCTTTTACGCGTCAGTTTCCAGTGTCAAATTAGAATTTTGTACGGACCGGCTGGAGGAAAATTCGTTTTTCACCTGGTTCTCTCACCCTTTCCTACCCCATTCTATTCCCAAGCATAATTCCAACATCCAACCAGTAATAGGCTTCTTTTTTAAATTTACTACCAACACCTTTAACCTGTTAACTGCGGAATTTAATTTTATACATTTCATTTTCTACTAATTTAAATATATCAAAAATCTGATACTTCAAATGCTATAGATTAATTCAATAAACTGTAACGGCTACAGAATTTATGTGAACTATGTTATAATAAAATCAATTATTTTATACGAGTCTTTTTATATTTAAACGGATTATCAATATTAATCGAAAGAGATTTAGACTGACGTGTATACACGTCGAACGCAGTTAGGATCAAATCAGTCTATTCCCAGTCTATGAATAACTTAAACTGTATAAAAAAAGAAACGTACACAATTCAATAATAAAATATACGAAAAAAGGAATTTAATTCGAGAGGTCCTCGATCATCTCTGAAGGGAAAAAAGTCTAATCCCTGGTCCTCAGATTCATCAATTCTTGAAGGGAAAAAAAAATGTTCCGAGTCGAGGAAGCCACGGGGTGGGAAAAAAACCCGTCGAGATTCAGTATTTTTGTAAAAGGCGAAGGGAGTTTCTCCGAAGAACCAGGGAGGGACAGCCGGGATGACAAATGGATCTCTGGACTCGATTACATCGGCGAAAGATTCGGTCGGGATTTTGATCGATGAAGAGGCGCGATCATGTGTGGAAAATTCGCGCCGCGAATCGCTGCCAAATTTTCACGGAGGGCATAAACGCCGCGCGGGTTCACCGCGAGCTGCGTGTATACACGACGACAATCGAAATCACCGGGGCCCCCGACGATTCCTACCCCTTTTTTCTACTCTCTCTCTCCACCGTCGCAGTCGCGGGATGCTCGGCTCTCCGGACTATTTATTTTCGCCGTGTCAAAACGAGTGACTGATGACGGCACGATGCTAATTCCACCATGTGGGAACCGATCGTTACCAGATCTCGGCACCACTCGCGGGATAACAAAAAACCCGAAGAGGTTCGATTCGAGATCGCGAGCTACCGGAATCGGATTCCAGATAAAATAAGAACGAGACCGTCGCGGGTCTCGTTTCTCGGAATCTCATATACATTTTCGATTAAAAATACGCGAGCTGAATTTTTCATACAAATCCTGTTTTAAATGTAATTAATAAGTGTACCACGTATTTTGCGTAAAGGGATACCGAATCATAATTTTTAAGTCGGTGTCATGAATATCACGAGATGTAGAAACTGCCGGTCTATTAATAATTCGATAAATTGCATCGCAATTATGCGTTTATACCCGTTCGACGATTCTGTATTATTGACAGTGGAATTTTTACTCTCATACACATTTTCGATTAAAAATACGGGAGCAGAATTTTTCATACGAGGGAAAACATCCTGTTTTAAATGTAATGAATAAGTGTACCACGTATTTTGCGTAAACAGATACCAAATCATAATTTTTAAATCGGTGTCATAAATATCGCGAGATGTAAAAACTGCCGGTCTCTTAATAATTCGATAAATTGCATCGCAATTATGCGTTTATACCCGTTCGATGATTCGGTGTTATTTATTGCCAGCGGAATTTGATTGGGTTTATAATTGCGCGATGTGCGCACGGGGAGAGAGAAATGATAGGCGAACTGTTTGCCAATAAGTAAAGAAAACAAAAAGCGTCGGATAAAAATGTTCGGATGCAATTTGTTAAGATAAACAGATTGGTCCATAAACTCACCAAATCTGACGAATTGGCTGACAAGGGTCTCCATTAGTCGATGTTCGAAGGAAACGCCGATGAGCGTGACCGATCCGGCCGAGGCATCCATCAGATGGTTGCGGCCGTCTGAAACAGAGGAGAAACGATCAATTTCTCGGTGAGCAGTAAAATGCGTGTTATTTCTCGTAAAGCGGCGTTCTATACGCGGCGAGCCAAGGAAAAAGAATAAGGAGAGAAGAGAATTCTCGCGTTCCGCTTAAACAAGTCGGAACGGTACAGGCCGAGAAAGAGAGAGAGAGAGAGAGAAAAAGAATGAAATCTTGCGAGAGGGAGAAACCTGAAAATCAAATATTGATTCTCAGTTATGCTCGTGTAGAGCGTCACGCGATGTGCCGGGCCGCCTTTATTAAGTGATTACTCTCATTAGCTTGCACGCGATGCGCTTTGTGCCGGTCGTTACCGAGCCGATGAGACACAAAATGGCGAATCCACCGTTGATCCCTTGGGAGATCCCAAGTATAGGATTCCAACTTTATATAAGAAATCATTCATTCATAATTCCATAAAATTAGACCTCGAAAAGCTCATTATTTTATGATACATATTTTATTAGAAATTGCAATGAAATATGGAAAGATCTATGTAGATATAGATTCTTATTAAACCAGATAAGTAGATTTAATAATGTAATCAATTCGTACTAGTTTTTATTAATTATTAAAATGGCGAATCCACAGTTGATCCTTTGAGAGATTCCAAGCACAGGATTCCAATTTTATATAAGAAATCATTCTTTCATAATTCCATAAAATTAGACCTCGAAAAGCTCATTATTTTATGATACATATTTTATTAGAATTTGCAATGAAATATGGAAAGATATAGGTTATTATTAAACCAGATAAGTAGATTTAATAATGTAATCAATTCGTACTAGTTTTTATTAATTACTAAAGCTGTAGCGGGAGATTTTCGTCAGTTTCCACGAGGATCCGTCGAAACGAGGTACACGTGGTTGCTGACAGTGAGAAACAACTGCCGATCGCGGTAGAACGTTTCGCTTGATATACGATCCCCGTTTGATTCTCATGAAAGCAATTCCCTTACCCCTTACGACCTATGCAAAATTGATCTTCCAAATGAAAGAACAGGCGCAGTTGCATCCCTTGTCACCCTATCCCATTCAGAGTAGATCTATGATTCTCGTTAATATTCGTGCTCGAGCTGACGATCAACCGAATAACAGATTCGTCCGTTGACAGTGTCACAGACAACTCCGCGATCAATTAGATAACTCGCGTTTAATCTCGAAACGTGCGCGTTGCACGTTTTTCAAACAAACGGAAAGGTACCGAGCGTAGGTCGACCTGCCGCTGTCCATAACCGATCAATCGGTCAAAGAGCGCCGAAGTAGGCATCGTCGCATCGCGACGAATTAGCGTCGATTCGCCGAATCGTCGCCTATAAATAATCCGTTCGATCGGGTCTTTGATCTTAACCGAAGGGAGCCTAGCCGGAATTACGTAAGGAGGGGAGGGACTCTAGTCCAGAAAATAGGAGAAAACGAAACGAGAACCAGTCGCGAGTACGTTTCGGTTCCAGGGTTCATCGATCGACCCCGCGAACTGATTAGATTAACCGAGCACCGGGCAGCGGGACGGAGAGGGGTGCCTTTTTGCGTCGCGATTTTCACCGCTCGCTCGTTTCTCCTGTTCGGTCTTCGCCCCCTTCTTTCGTTTCACGCGAGGAGTAGCCAGGCTGAACCGCGAGTGTGTGCGCCGGGGTACGCATCCTCTTCCCCTTGTACCCCCCCACGGTGGTGCGATCCACGATCGAACCCGACGACGCGACGCGGATCTTGTCCATTTGCTCGTCATGGTTTGAATTCTTACCGACCGTCCGACCGGACGACGAACCAGCCATTTGGAATTCGATCAGAAATACTTAAGGTGGCGTCTGCTCTCATCCGACTCCCCTCTCTTCTCTCTCTCTCTCTTTCTCTCGCTCGTCGCTCTTATGGTTGTAAGTCACCAATCAGCCCCCACCAGGTCCGACGATGCCGACCGGTCGAACGCGGCGGCGGCGGCGTCGTCGCGCGCGGTTTCGGTCTCCGCGCGTCGTCGGGTGCTCGAACGATTCCAAAGGCTTCCGAAAGAATTTAAATTAACCCGAGCCACGGCATATCGAACTGGCTAAAATTAATTGATTTATGGACAACCGGGCAGTGGGACCGGAGCGCGGCGGCGTCTTCGTCGTCGTCGTCGGGGCTCTAGGCCCCGGGCTCGCGGGGACCGACTCCGCTTCAATGGTTCCGGATGGACGGCCAATTATCAAACCCGACCGCGGCCGCAAGAAAAATCCTGGACGTCGCGCCATCCAGTCCTTTGCCAAGGGGACACCATCGCGATTATCCTTTGGCATTCCTCCTACCTAACCAATGCCATTAACATTGTCTACGATCTCCATAACTCCGATCACAATTATGCATATTTAATTAATTTGTAGATATATCAAATTAGGACGATTTTTATTCACGTCGTCATTTCTATGACGCTGGCGTATTTTTCTATAATTTTATGTTCAGCAGAAAATATCTATTTAAAAATATTGTGTTTATCTAAAATGATATCATAAATGTTCTATTTCTCCATAAAAATCTTCGGTCTACGCTGTCCAGTCCTTTGCTAAGGGGACACCATCGCGATCATCTTTTAGCATTCCTCTTACCTAACCAACGCCATTAACATTGTCCACGATCTCCATAACTCCGATCACAATTATGCATATTTAATTAATTTGTAGATATATGAAATTAGGACGATTTTTATTCACGTCGTCATTTCTATGACGCTGACGTATTTTTCTATAATTTTATGTTGAGCAGAAAGAATCTATTTAAAAATATTCTATGTTTACCTAAAATGATATCATAAATGTTTTATTTCTCCATAAAAATCTTCGGTCCACTTACATCGAAACCTGAACACAATTCTACGTTTCGATGGAAATAAATTTCTGAGCGGTTATTTCTTTATATGTAATAGACCCATAACGTCGTCATTTATATTCGCTGACGTATTTACCTATAACTTCATGTTTCGCAGAAAAAAACTATTTAAAAATATTCCATGTTTATCTAAAATGACACGATAAACATTTTATTTCTCTATAAAAATCTTCGGTCTACTTGCATCGAAACCTGAACACGATTCTACGATTAAATCGATTAAATGAATTTCTGTTCGGTTATTTCTTTATATGAAATGGACCCAGTGAACTTTCGTCGAAAGGTGGAAGCTCATCAATAAGTTATGCACGCGTGCACGTTGCCCTTTGAAGTGCCGCTTGGCTCGCGGGCTTTTAACCTCGCCCGATACGATATTCGACGAGTTGAACGATCGAGGAAACTAACGCCGACGATTGCTTGCACGGCTCGGACGCCGAGAAATTTCCGACCGCAGCCACCCCCGTCGGACGTTTTAGTGGCGATACGTGAGCCTCGTTACAATGATTACTCCCAAGATGAATGAATAACCGCATATTTGAAAAGCGGAAGCAGCGTCCCAGTTACGTGAACGTACTTACAAATTTAATAATAGGATTTTAACAGTATAGATCGTAATACCATTAAAAGGGAGAATAGTTCGGTGTTTGAAATCAAGGTATTGATGCTCGTTATTGAAGTGGCAGTGCCATCTGGGTAACCAAAATTCGTAGTCAGTAATAGTTCAAGGGAGCCCAGCGATCCTCAGTTGAGAACTGGTACTGCTTGCTGGTAAGTCAGAATTCCCAGGCACGCAAACTCCTCTCGTACCATTACTTGCATCGGTAGAAACCCAATACAGAGATAAGCGACAGTTTCTTTATCATCGAACGTTGCAAATAAAAAAATAATAATTTGTACAATTTCAAAAAATGTATAGAATAAAAATTGCCAGATGGAATCAAGAAAGCAAGCAATTGATTTAACTAAATAGCAGCCACTCTGCTCTGATTGTATTGATTCAGCTGGCGTTTAAACCACGGCAATCTGGCTGACAGTAAAGGGTAGGACAGTTTGCTGAGGGGGCACGTAGCTCGCCGCAGCAACTCGGTAATTACAGTTAACGCGATTTCTGGTGCTAGTTTGCCCGTCTTCGCCCATAACTTTGTCAATGAGAGAGGGCCAGAAAGGGTCCTTGTGCAAACAAGGTAAACCGGAAACAAAAGATCAGCGGCACATCCGGTGACCCGGAGGATCTTACACGGTGGGAGTTCAACAAGTTTGCACTGAGCTAAGGAACACAGAGCAGACGACGCACCGTTCCCAACATGAATTACAGGTCTTACAAGAACGTGTTATAAAATCAACGGACAAACGGGACGTTCGCTGCGTGTAAGTAAATGAAATATTGCTCATTATATTTTAACAAGAAAATGCAACGGCGAAAACCTCTCATCTCCTTCACACAGAATAAAATAAAAATAAATAAAATAAAATAAAGTGACATTTTTTGGCAATAATAAGTTTTCAGCATAATTCTAAATGAGGCTATTCACGATGATTATTTAATTTGTGCTTGCTTCAGATCTTTTGATAGCAGCTTTTTCAGTATTATTCGACAACACTTACAAGTGTCTTAAGGCTTATGAACGGAGGTGTATAGGCGTGCGACTTGAGGAACGGAGGGAAGAAAACGAAAACGTCAACCGTTTCATGAATGAGACATTCACTGGGAAAGAAAGCTCTCTTCACCAGGTTTGCGTACACTTTGAAGCGCGCCTCTTGTCGACGCGAGATACCACGAAGAGCCGGTGAAAAGATGAGGGAATGCTTTCGGCCCGGCGAATCGATTGCGAGTCCATGCTCGGGCTAATTCGGCCAGCCTCGGCGATTCAAAACGATTTTTCTTCACATCAAAACGATTCTTACACATATCATTCTTTCGTTTAATTACTCGTCTCATATTTTAATCGCGCGATACATCGAATCATTTCCCTATTCAAACTAATATTTTTTCCTAATGGAAATCCGATGGATATCGCAACAAGGCATTTGCTTGTATACACGCAGAAGTTCGTATTTTCCTGGAATATTTTAATCGCACGATACGTCGAATCATTTCCCTAAACAAACTAATATTTTTTCCTAATGGAAGTCCGATGGATATCGCAACAAGGCATTTGCTTGTATTCACGCAGAAGTTCGTAGTTTCCTTGAATTTTCCTCAGGCAAATGGAAAGAACTTTATCGTCGATTCGAAAGAAATGCGAAAACAATAAATTTGTTCTAACAATAAAATAGAAGGGTTGCAGACTTTCAAATAAATACGTGAATCTTACAATTATTTTATACATCTTTTTTTCTAATGATATACCAAACTGAAATAATAAGAAAAAAAAGCAATTCGTGTAAAGTGGTTCGTAGATGAGATTAAGGTGAATAGACTGGAATGGATAACTCGTTTGGATAATGAACAAGGAGAGTCGCCGTTCCGGCTGAATCGCGTTGCACACACGTTGACGAATCGCGAGCCTAGGGCCGAGCTGGTAATTGCGCGCGATTGTCATCGAGACAGACGTCAGCAGTTGGCGAAACCGCGGAACAACTGGTTAGCCGCGTTATTCCGGGTATTCTCCGGGAATTATTGTCACGGCACTTAACATAGGCATGCACCGTGCATCACCGTCCGGGGCTATCAAGATGTAGTAGACGTCTCGGACCGTAAGTCACGGTAGTTCCTTAGGGAGGACGCCGTGCAGCTAACTCTGATAAGGGTGATGGCTACGCGGCTACCGTTACGGTTGTTTTCGTAGGTAGGAAGACGAGCGCCGGGTTGCCGTGGAAATTTCGCTGTTACCCTACGGTAAATCGGCGCGATTCGATAAAGGGAACTGCGAACCGGATTTCCTCGTTGAAAGTGAATTTCATAAATGGAGAGAAAGAAGAATTGGGAACGTGTCTCCTTTAGATCCCGAAACTTTTAGTAATCGAATTTCCGGGGAGAAAGAAAACCGCGGGGCAGCAACTTCCGAGCGTTAGACGCGGTTACCGGATCATAACTTTTCCCCGGGAATCCCATTTTCGAAAATCCTCTCGCCGAGCCAAGAAAACTTCTATACTCCCGCGCGCGCGCAGCTGTTTACACACAATTTCTTCGACGCTCGCCGATTTAATATTTATCGCGATTCAACGATCCCACTCTTCCCGTCAGTCGTAATCGGTAATTAAATTTTCAGCTCGATTATCCGCCGACGTATAATCGCGACGTCAATAATCAAAATACCGGTTTTATTATTAATCGACATTTTCACCGCGCCGTCGTTTTCTGAAAGTATCAAACATGGTTTTAATTAAACTCCGTCGGGCAAAATGAATGATTAAACGGCGGGGGAAATGAACGAAGTAAATGAAACGAACGTTCGAGCGAC
>SHCU01000140.1:28611-68286 GCA_004307685.1 Ceratina australensis | reverse complement strand
CCTGCTAATTTACATAATCCGGGCAATATTGATTCGACTCAGCTTAAACCATTTGTTGAAGTATTCATGCCTCGAGTAAATCTCTGATCTTATTCGACGGCTGTCAGGCTTGATTTAAAATCATTTATCGCTAAACGATATAAATAAGATTTTCTCAAACGACGTTTCATAGCCCGGTACTAAAAAAGAAATTAACTACCAGTACTAACCCTAAATATAGAAAATATAAATCTACTCGATTAACAAACGAAACGGCAGATTTAATATGAAATAAAAATAGCGTTATTCTCGTTCGCGAAGAATACAAGTACGTGTCAGGGTAAGGGAAGCATCGGTAATAACTGGATTAATTCCTCGCGAGACTCGTTCGAATCTACTAAAAGGGTTGGCCCGAGTGGCCGTATAGAGGATTATAAAAAATTAATTACCCTATCCGAAGTTTTACCGCGGTTTTAGTACGGCCATATTTCGAATGGTTCGCGAGCGGATGATCCGAAAACACGTTCCCTCTCCGGCGCGGAGAAACACATTTCCACTCGGTTACACCAGGGGTGGGGCCGAGAATAAAAACGCGCGTGCATTCGCGTTTCCATTTCCATTTTACCGGGCGCGTGTAAAAAAATTAATTGCGCGCCGTCGAAATTAGCCGCGAGCCGCGTTGGCGAGCGAACGATCGCGCGGGGTCACCGACGGAAATCCTGCAAGAAGGTGGGGAATTTCATCGCGCGGGTCTCCGTACCGCGCCGGAAAAGAATGCCTGGGTAACCTTTTATCTGTCCGGTCCGGCGTTCTCGCGGGTTCCGGTTTAATTCGTCGGAAAACAAGCCGGGGAACCTGAGTCGGGGTCTCCTTTTCCGTAATTAACTCGACCCGGGCTTGCGGCGAATTTAATGGCCTTCGAAAACGCGATTTACGTTTACGGGGACAGCGAAAATTAATTTGTATCCGCGTTGCGTTTTCGATTCTTCCGCCGATATCCTCCGGCCGCGGGTTTAAAAACAATGTTTCCACCCGGGCTGCGCGGCGCATCGCCCCGGAGTAATTGCCGTGAGCCAAGACCAATTCGCCGTTTAATCCCCCGATGAGAACAAACGCCCGGGTAAATGGATTTACCGAGCCGGTGCGCCTCTTCCTTTTTCATTCCGGCCGTGTAATGCGGTGATTAGTTGAATTCCGCACGCGTCGCGGGCTGATAAAAATTCGATGATAAAACATGTATCCGTCGGTTTACTTCAACCGCTCCCTTCGCGAGGTTTTATTTAACACTATTTCTACCGCGATTTTGTGTATACCTATTTCGACCAAAGGTGCACATTTTTAAATCCAGGATCAGCTGGATGAAAATGATATCGTTGAATTAATTGTCAAAAATTTGTCATTGTCAAAATTAATTGTATAAAAATTAATTGTGGAGAAATGATTAACCAGTTAACTGCGTTTGACGTGTATACACGTCAGTCTAAATCTCTTTCGATTAATATTGATAATCTGTTTAAATATAAACAGACTCGTATAAAATAATTGATTTTATTATAACATCGTTCACATGAATTCGGTAGCTGTTACAGTTAGATTAATTCAATAATTAATCCGTAGCATTTAAAGTATCAGATTTTTTATATATTTAAATCAGTAGAAAATAAAATTTCTAAAATCAATTTCCGCAGTTAACAGGTTGAACTTAGTCTAATCTAATCTAATCTACTAACACTAATCTAGTGTTAATATACTATGTTAACATCTTTCACATTTGAATGCTATTTAACGTCAACTTTAGTATTTTAGCTTGGTATCAGTTTAAATCAGAGTTGCAATTTTAACAATGTGACAAAACCAGTCTCCTTTTTCTTTTTTCCCTCATACAAGAATTTATGTGGGGTCATTCTGACCCAAAGCGATAGGTTTAGTGTTAAATCCAGGATAAGCTGGAGGAAAATGATATCGCTGAATTAATTTAACAAGTATTATAAGAAAAATTAATTGTGGAAAAATGATTAAACGTAGTGAATAATGTTCAGTTAAAATTTGAAAGGTGTCTTCTGACACCTCATGGTAGAAATAGTTTTAATGTCAGCCAATTACCGTTCGCGTCTCTACATTTATCACGGTGTTACTTTATTCATTAGAGAAACATCGAGTGAATCGAAGTTTAGGGGGCGATTAGTAGTGAATGAGTGGAAAATAAGATAACCGGATAAAGAGTCGCGCGGGCTTATCTCCTAACAGTATTTTCGCTTTTTACACCGACGTAAAGCCAAAGCGAGGTTCTAGAGTACCGGATTCTCTGTTGAACTTTCCATTTCGTTTCCAGAGAGCCGTGGGTCGTGGGCTCAGGAAAAGGACGCCCGGTTCCGGTACACCGGTTTTAGTGTCCCGCTTCCTGCGAGAGTTTTACTGGCCTCATCAGCCTGGACCACCAGATTTTATATCACACGCTACTCCTCTATGAACCCTTACCGCGTTCAGTAACGCTTTCCCGTGTACAAACTTGAGTAAACTAATGAAAAACTGGTATGGTAAAAAGAAAGGAGAAAGTGATTGCTTTGCTTGAAAAGAAGTTAACTGGGTAAATGGTTAACGACGGAACTTGCTAAAAGGCCGCGACGCGTTCCCCGATACGAATACCACCGGGACGTTTGTTGGAATTTCATTTTGCCCCTCCGGATACGAGCTGTCAGGTTATCAAACGCGGTTAAATATAATTTCGAATCGGAACGCGATCGAGGTAACATGCAAAAGCATGTTTGCATAGATTACAGTCCATTAGTATCGGTTACTAAATGAAATTATGTACAATACATATCTATCGCACCGCAAATAAATTACTTATTAATTAAACTAACATCGAATGAGGCAACGTCATAAACTTGATACCGCGCGGATTCTTCATGTTGATGCGAAACGTATTAAATTATCCAGTTAATTGGACGTTAAATACATTACCCAGCAAATCATGATACATGACCAAGCTCCCAAGTTTATCTACAAATAAATTGCTAACTTCTAAGTCTCGAAGAGCAATCATTATTTTTAAAAATTTCACATGAAATTCGAGAATTCTACGGTACAGTAATTTCAAACCGGTTCGTTTCTTTCTCTCAGTAAAACTGAAAAACGTCGATAATCTTTTTTTACAAAACACAAGAGATGATAGAATTACTTTAAAAAACAGTATTTCAAAAATCCATAAAATTCTATACACTGGTGTTTCAACCATTTCACAAAGAATAGAATAGCTGTTTTAGAGGAGCACTAAAAAGGCACAGAGGGCAATGAACAGTGTTACTTTAAATAAAGTCTGCGTGGCTACCGTGACTGAAGTCAAAATAAGATGCAGCCTTAGAGTCGAGGAGCAGAGGGCAATCTTTCAAAGTTTAAGGCTTAAAGTCGTTGGTCGGTATCAACTCGTCGAACTTGAACTACCCGAAGTTGGAAAGCTCCCGAGCTCCGGGAAAGAGCTCCTGACGAGGTGTCGATGGTGTTATTTATTAAAGCGTGTCGCGAAACCAGGTCTTCTGGGGGGGTGGGCGGACGTAAGAAGAATTCGGCCGTCCCGGCGTTAACCGAGAGGAAATGGAAGTTTTCTGCCGGAGATAAATTCGTCGTTATCTTAACGACATCTCGAGAAACTCGGGCCCCGCTCCACGAATTAAACCCGCGATCAGGACTTTTAATAGATCCGACGTTCTGTCTAGAAAATAATTACCGCCCGCTTAAAATGAACAACGAACGAGAATTAATTGACCGAATTAGCGGCGAGCCGGAATTTACTAAGGGCTGCTATAATACAGACCCTGGCTAGATACCACCTGCAATCATTATCGCAGCAACAAAAGAACTGTGTTTGAATAAACGGAAGACAAATCCCTTTCTCAAAAGATAATACAACTACAGGCGGATGTATTATGAAGTCAATTTTATGTTGAAAACAATTGCAACGCTTAAGGTATCAGTCCAAGTTCTAATTGAATCGAAACAGGTTCTGAGGGGGAGACGTCGGCTCTCGGTTGTTTCTATTCCATAACCGACGGTAAGCCCGCGAGAAAAATGAGTATCTCCGAGCGTGTTGAAATTGGAAATAGCCGGCTTATTCCCGTAAACCGTCGCGGTGGAACGGCGAGGTGTTGGGGGGAGGGTAGGTGGTGAAGGCAACGTAAATTTCAGCCGCGTAACGCGAAAATAATCGCGGAGACACGGGTACGTTGGAACGCGTCGCGTCGTCGTAACAGTTTAATAACGAAATTCCATCCGGTCGATTTGAACCCGTTTCGGTTCGAGCTAGGCGGCGTCGGTCATAAAAATAAACATTCTCGGCTTGGCAAACACGCCGCGCGGCATCGGGTGTTTCTGCATCGAACGCGTGTATATGCATGGCATACAAGGGAAAAGTGCATTTTAGAATTGAGTTACTCCGGCCATTGGGAAGCAATGAAGCATACCCGCGCGAATTTGCGCCGGGACTTTGCTCTGCCCGCACGGCTATCGTTGTCATTTTACTATCGTTCCTGAAAGTCGCACAAAAGCTTGCATCGTGATATACCCGGATCAATTTTTCTATGTCCGGTTTCCGCGTTGTCGAAGATTTTCCGCCCGTTAAACGCGAATACCGATGGAAAGTTCCCGGTAGAAAACCGGTTTTAACGAATTTCAATGGCCCTGGATTTTCCTACGCGACGTTAAAGTGGTCCAATCTTTTCTGTTATCAAACCTCCTACGTGACCGTAATCGAATAAATGATACGATATATTCTCATATTCAATTTCAACAAAAACCGTCGCGTACAGATTTAACCCTTTGCACTCGACGATTTTTTTCTCCAAATATCTACTGAAGTTACCTAACGTATATAACAATTATTTTATATCGTTATAATTACGATATATTATATGAATCTATTGTTCATTTTTGTGTTCTACAATTGTTAAATTAATATGTGTATGAAATTTATAGTAATCAAATTTAATTTAATCTGATATATATTTTACTTTATAAAATAAGCGGCGACTGTGAGTCGCATCTCGAGTGCAAACGGTTAACTCCTTTCGGTTATAATATCGTGTGGGAGACGTGGAACAAAGATAGTAAATTATGTGTGTCAGACCTTATTGCAAATTAAATCGTAAGGTAAACGGTTAATGACAAGGGTGTGAAACTACAGTATTTCCTAATCTGATTCAAAGCTATGAAATAGCTATTAATGGGTATGTCTGATCATACACTGACTATTACTACTGCGCGCGACGAGTTCATAACTAAACCACTGATCTCTGCAGAGTACCGGATAGCAGTAGATACTACTACTAATGATAATGGTAGCTATTTAGACAAGTGCGAACCTTTATTGAGGCAAACTTTAAATATCATCACGGAACGTTATCAGTAGATGAAACGTTTCGAGGTTGGCTCGATACCTCGTCGTTCACGAGCTACGAGGGTAAGACTATAAATATGTATTAAAGGAACATCGATATGCGTCGGAAAAATGCATGCGAAATTCTGAGGCTGAAGTGAATATCAGAAATAACCTGGTACATTATCGATACCTCGGTGAGATAATTTCCGGTTCGAAACGACGTCTTAAGGCCGCAGTTAATTTCAATTGGAACCATTTTCGTAACGAGCCGCCGCCGGTGCCAATCGGCTGTCCGATACACAATGGAAGATTAGCGGGATAAACACGTGAAATCGATCGGTTAGATATACGTAGCGACGATTGAATCCGTGATCGATGCCGTCGAATCCGATATTAAGAACCAATGAAAGGTGGGTATTGTTTGCCGAAGTTATCGCTGCGATCGCCGCGCGTGTGGAAACGAGTTTAATTGCGACAGACATTTCAATATTTACCTCGGGAATCGGACGGGAAATTTCGGCAAAATTTCAGCCCCGATGCCCGGCCCGACGGTATCGATTCCGCGCGAGTTGAATTTCATACCCTCGACCAGAGTGACAGCCTATAAATTGAGATTTGATCGATGACCTTCGGCTAGTAATAACCGCGTGAAGCCAGTGTTTGCTCATGGGAGTTCTGGAATCGGCCCCTCTAGTTATAGACCGGAACGGAAAGAGCAACCTAATTCCCGAGCGGAATTCGCCGAGGGAGAGAAATAAAAAGTTCTTTTTAATTCACGCGGTCACGGGCGGATGGCCGAGGGGCGGGGGTATAAGAACAAAGAGCGTTCATCGTTATGAACGAACAGTGGGCGGCTCGGGCCGGCGGGGTTGTGCCAGAGGGGGAGAAAAGAGAAATGAGAAAAACCGGATCGTTCTGGGAATACGATGTAAGCGCTATTGATTACGTGAAATTAATTTCATCGTACGCCCCCGCGCTCCGAATAATTTCATCTTTAACCTCGAACTTTTTCAAAGTCGGGTTAGCCGTAAAAACGGCCGGCTCCTATTCGCGTTATGATCGGGATGGAAAATGATAAAAGAAAGGGGACGATGTAAAACGGAATTAAATCGAGCCCGTGGGTCTCGGGTACGATCGAACGTATTTATTTAAACGGTCGCTGTGAACGCGGGACAATCACGGGAAACTAGCGGGGAACGACGTTGCGCGGTGGTTTGTGATTTATTAAAAGACATTCTACTTCCATTATTTCTATTATTGCGCCGCGCCGGTAAACTATTAAACGCACGATGTTCCTCTAATCCAAACTACCATAAAATGGGAACGATCTAATTCCGTGAGGTTGAAGTCCGGCCGGGTTTTATTGCGAAACACCGTCGTAAAAGTTTACGTCCGCCCGAGGACCGGGCCGTAGCCAACTTTCCTTTTAGCGGGTTCGATCCCCGCGTGCCGGGGCATCTTGCCCTCTTGTTTAATTACATCGATTAACGGAGGGCCACTGGCCGGCGACTACTTCCACGGACATCGCGACAAATTCTCCTTTTCCAACGGATGACATCCGATGAAACTTTAGCAACTCGCGTGAAATATTGCTCGAGTACGCTCGACGACAATCTAGCAAAGTTCGTCGACGTGGTAGCTGGTAATGTAATCTTATACTATGGTCAACAGCGATCGAATCAGTGTACGACGATTAAGAACCGTGTCAGGGCTGTTTCCTGGGCATGTCGCGACAAATTCGAGCGATGTTTCTTGGTAGATGAAACCTTATCTGTCCGGTAAAAAGGGTTGAACGTCCCCGGGTCGTCGGGCAGCAGGCCGGTGGTGGATAGGGCAACCGAACCGTAGAATTGAACCTTGATCTACACCCCGAAGAACTGGTACACATGGCTGGCTCGGAACTGGGATGCCCATCGATTGACATGTCCGACGGTCGAGTGGATCAGTTTACCCGCGGCTGATTCGCCCGTGGACGGGCATGTTCGACTAGAATTTAAACCCACCTCCGGGGGGATCGGTTTTAGCCCCTCTTTGAACGTGGTTAAACTCCGTATCGGCCCACGACGTATACATTCATTTAGCCGTCGAATTAATTGCCCGTGCCGTGTTAAAACCGCATAAACGGACGACGAGCGGTTCGTATAAAGAACACTTAGGCGAACGAACGGTAAGACCGAAGTCAGAAACGTACGATGCCGCAGTAACGGCTATTACCATTCGTCGCTCCCGCAAGAGATTAAAGTTATCCCTGGCAGCCGATCCGGCGATGTTCGGAGTGGTTGTGATATTCTTCGACGTGCCTGAACGTGGTTGAGTGAACGTCAGGCGAAATAATCGCGTTAGCGGTGATCTACCCGAAAGAGAATTCACCTGGAAACTCTGACTATCGATTCCTTTCGATATAATCCGTACCCCTGTACCCCTTTACCTTATGTACACGTCGAATGACACTTTGAGTTAGGCGGAAGGAGGCATGGGGCTCTAACAATCGCTTAACAGAAGTGTATTGAAAGGATCACGCTTATCAGTCTGCTGATTGACGTGTATCGTATCAAAGAACAGGGCCGTTACCAGCGCGGTGTACACGTACGTACACGTAACACACGTATATAACCGAGGGATCTGTGTACCATTGATTAAGTGGAACAGGCCGGCCAGTTTCTACTGACCATGTATCCCACCACCACCGTTTTAATCGATACGATTATTCTGTTCCACGCTTCGACTCACAATCTGGCCTACGGGTTGCACTGTCAGCGACGCTTGTTATTGATCTAATTTCCTTTATTTCGCCATTCGAATCGAACCGTCGGGGATGTAGGCCAGCGCGCGTCGCCGTTAAGCCCGACAATTTTTGGACGGGGAGCAACGCCGCAATAATTAGAAACGAGATACGCGATACCGATAACGAAGCATTCTCGTCCAATCTAGGTCCTCGCCGCTATTACACCGCGGCAATTTCCGTAAATTCCAACGAGCATCGCGACGAACCGGATCTTAACGAAATTCGAAAATATTCGACGAAAGAAATCGTTTCACCCGATCCAATTCTCATTTTACGTGCCATCAATTTATACGGCCCGATACGTTTCGCCGATCGATTAATTAAAAAACGTTTACGCGCATTGTGCACGGAAGAATGGCCGTAAATAAAGTTTTTCCGCGGAGACGCGTTATTTTAAAACACGCACGGGAAACACGTTCGTCGAAAATGTGTGCAGCAGCGAGAGCCTCGTGTGCCGGAAATTTTTGATTGATTTTCCAGCCGCGACGGCAACGCGGTGTATTAAAGGTGAGCGAACGATACGGATAATCAGGGGAAAAGCGAAACATCTGTAGACGCAGCTAGTCAAATGTGGCTTAGCGAAGTCCGGTCGTTGCGGTCTTCGTGTTCTATGAGGATTTAAACTAGAGACGGACCCTCTCTCTCTCTCTCTCCCTCTTCCTACCCCGTGTAATTCCTGATCCGGATTTGAATTCTGCCGTATCCTGACTCCGCGTGGTTTCCCCGGTGAAAGACGAACCCTCTCCGCCTCGTCTTCCACCGACGTCTTCCACTCGACGTTCCTCGTAAGCCATTTTCATTCGTATAAGACGATAAATCCTTCGATCAACCGGCGCAAATTGAATTCCCGATATCACCGTTAGAACAACTCGTCCGAAGGGAACTATTTTTCCCTGGCCGTGTTCAATCTTTCAAGCCCCCGCGACAGGCCTCCATTCTAATAATAATGATCAAATCTATTTTGAGGCCAGCTGGACTGCGCCGCCCAGTGATTGATACGAGCGGGCCACGATAAATCGCGCGAGATTCTTTCTTGAGAAACTTATGATGGATGGCCGTTGCAGTTCATAATGAATTTGGAGAAAAAAGAAAGTAAAGCTACTTCGTCGACGTGACGTTCGGAATGCGAGTAAATACGCGTTCTGGAGTTGATCCAAGCTATTTCTAGCCATTTTTTAATCGTCGTCGATTCAGCCCGTTTTGTATCATCGTGTCCGATAGAAGCTGCGATAGGTCATGTACCCGAGCGTGATAAGAGTAATTTATCGGACGTCAGGATAATCCTTTGATACATGGTGTCCGGCCTACCCTTTTTCTCTTTTTTTATTTCCCCCCTGTCTGCGTGCCACGCGTCGCGAATTAACGGCAACCGTCGAGAATTGACGATTCGAAATTTCGTCGCCGCACGCTCGATCCCGATGCGGTGCGTGTCGGTCGCACGCAAAGAGAATCTCCGCGGTTCGATTACGTAACACGCAGTCCCAATTTCTGTCATTCCAGAGATGTGAGGAATGATCACGTGGGTGATGGTCGGGCTGCTCCTGGCTGCGGAAACTTGCGGCAGAAACGTCATCTCCGGAAACGGAAACGGAAAGGAGGATACCAAGGGACAGAAGGACGGTTTGAAGGGAGTCACCGGCGAGGAGGAAGACATCTACCGTGGGTATCGGCGTCGAAATAGCCGTAGAAAATAGTCGAAGAGTAAAGGGCGGAGAGAGACCGAGCGAGAGAGGTAGCGCAGGAACGAGACGGCAAACAGATCTATGATTTGCTCGACTAACTCGAAGCTTATCCAGGCCCACTCGAATCCTGCAATCGAGTTCCACTAATCCTACTTCCTGGCTTTCCTACCCGCTTACGGATCTCACGGGCCACTTTGCCCTACCTCCCACCCGGCCAGCTATCCCACAAATCATTTTCCCGAGCTATACACCTCGGCCTGTAACATATTGCGCTGAAATATCGTCGACCGCGTCGCTGCCAAGCTCCTTAAAAAACGCCGACGATATTAAACACGGTTCCAAGTAGAAAAATACGGCCCCCGTTCGCAATTTAGAAATTCCTGATCCATATATCAGCGGTTTTGCTAATCAACGGATTAATAAAAATTGATGCCTCGCCGTTTATCAACGGTAAAACAGATTCGGGTCGTTAATGATAATTCGTGGGTGGATATAAAATTGAATAAAAAGTTCGACTCTCAAAATCTCGTAATGGATTAATCCCGGTAACTTTTTTTACGATCTCTCCCACCATCGGTTCCGGCGAGAAAGTTTGTATTCCATTAGCCATTGTCGAGATAGGAAACGGTTCTAACGAACGAGTATACGTACACCGCCTTTTAAAAGCTTCCAAGTAATCATTCTCTTATCGCGCGCAATCTGTTTGTCGTATAAAATTAATTCGATCACCCGGAGACCTTTCAAGTTGTACAAGCTATTTAACTGCGGAACTTCGAGAAAAGATAAGAAACTATATCCAACATTTGGACCGATAATCGAAAAGAAAAAAATATATATCAATGCATCAACGTTGTTTCTACCCCCATAGAATCTTAACGGTAGCAGGAAATTGCAGTACGTTTTTCCAAATTCCATTACATCCCTTCCGGGCTGTTACCTGTCTCATCGAGATTCCATTTAACTGTCTCGAAACTTTTAACCGTTAGCAAACTGTTGGTTATTCCAACCGGTTTAATTCGAACGGATGAAAAGTATTAATTACTGTACCGGACCCGCCGCGTCTAGTAACACCGCTGCGTGCACTCCTACTCCTCCGCCGGTTAACGACGCGCTTCAAGGAAGGACGCTTTTGTCACCGTTATGAGTTCCATTCGACGGGACAATCCATTTGCCGGTCGGCGTTAAATGTATCGCGACGACGACAGCGGCGACAGAATTATATCGAACGAACACCTAAGCGTATTTAATTGTTGCGACTCTCCGCCCTTTGTCTCGCTACTTGAACCGGGAGCTCTCTCGCCGCACCGGTGTGGGCGGTGTCTCTCCGCTCAAACGCTATTACTCACCCCACCGAGCAACCCTCTGTTGTTGCAGGTCTAACGTGCTACACTTGCGTCAACGTCAGCGATAACCAGGTATCGACGAGTCCATTAAACGCTCCACTTAAGAGTCCGTGTAATGCCTGTATCGTGCCAGGTCCAGCCCGCAATTTCGTTCGGCCATGCCCTCAGGAGATAGATCGTTTTCCCCCATCGATCTTTACTTATTTTCAAACTACCAGCTTCCGCTCCGTTTGCTCCTTCCGGACTTCCGTTTCCCACACCTCGCCTACCGTGCCACCTCCTCCCCACCGGCTCGAGTCGTCGCTTCCAAGAGGAATTGCCAATATCGGTTCGGTTGCCGATTCCTTCGTTGCTCCGGTAAGAACAGAGAGCCTCGAGCCAGTGGTTAGAGTCGTCTCGGATCAATTCTAAGCACGTCCAAATAGAACTTCTTGCTGGAAATCTGTATTGAAAATCGTTGACTGCTACGTCCCTGTTCCAGAAATTCGTTTCACCTCTTCCATTCAGTTAATTCCATGCATACCACTCTTCTTAACGCGTAACAGCGTGCAGGTATTAGGTTGTCCCATAAGTTTCTTCCGTATTTTTGAAACGAAATTAATATACGGCCCGAGAGAGACTTGTGAGTTAATCCAATACATGCATTCGCAATTTCTTATGTTGCTTTACACGTATATCTGTTTCGATTCTTTTAATCCTTTGACTACTGTTGACGCCTATTGGCATCCAAATAAAATTTGGAAAAATTTCGCCGTACCCAGTTCGCCGAATGAATTCGTACCGTACCGTACGGTCAAAGTCTGCCGTAGTCAAAGGGTTAAAATAGTTGATTATAATTAATTTTTAGAGTTTTTGAGTGGAAGTTTCAGGGGGTAAAAAGAATTAATTTTCGATATCTGCTCAATTTCACCTATCATCACAAATGTGACGAGATGCTTCCATAGGTTTCTGACCACGACGAAAGGTGAAATGGAGCAAATATCGAAAATATATCTTTTGTCTCCTGAAATTTCCATTTCAAAAACTTAAAAATTAATTAAAATCAATTAATTTCAAATAATTGGATCACATAGGTGTGTAAAACAACAAAGAAATTGCGAATGCACGTAATGGATTATCTCATAAGTCTCTTTCGAACAATATTTATTTCGTTTCAAAAACTTAATAGGAAGGAACTTATTGGGCAACCTAATACATCCGATCTTATTTGATGATCCCTCGAGAGTTGCTTAGCACGACGAACGGCGATCGTGCTCTCTTCAGCGTGTGATCCGATTTTTCTCTGTTCGCAGATGTGCAACGAATGGGCGATAGACACGCCATGTCCGGCGGGCGACCGGGACTTCTGCAGATCGCTGCACATTTTAGACAGCCGGGGAAATAGCGTCTTGGCAAGCAAATTTACCCTTGTTTCTTTCGTTCGACCCGACGCGACGCGATTAACTGTGTCGTTGCCAAGAGATATTATATACGTAACTGGCAAACGAGCACGGGTTCTATCAACGTGCACGGGGTGCCTAGGTGGTGGGGCAAAACCGGCACGCAAATTCCTGTTCCGTTTCGCAGTTCCAATGGGAACGGGAGTTTGCATAATGGATGTAATTTTCCACCGAAGAAGACTCTAAATTGGCGTAGCGACGAGAAGGGAATTTGTGTTCCTCGCGCGGATCTCACCTTTCTTTAAAGTACCCTCGTTCCGCCGATCTAATCGTATCGTCGTCGCGATAAAAGTTCCACGGTAGTTCCGTTGGCACGCAACGTTAGCGACGAGCCACCATCCTAAATTATATCGCTAATAGGTTCTACCTACGCGTTATCGATCTCGGCTGTTGTTAATGGACAAACTTGCGGGAAGTGTATTCACGGGCCGGAAGATGCTCGCGGGAGCATCCCTTAAGAGCTCCACCAACTAAGCACTTTGCAGAACTCTTTCAATTATGAATACCCGAATCAATTAGAGCCCCGTAGATCAGTTAATTAACCCTCGGTTACCGTGCGCGACCCTGGGAACGATCGACAGATGACGAGTAAATCGATTCGCGCGTCGTTCTCCTTCTTCAAACGAGATTCACGGGCTTCTACTTCCCGTTACGCGACAAATTATATTAACAGAATCAGGTTGACTGTCGTCGTGTTCGTGTAACAGGACCGTGTATTATCAGAAACATATGGGACGTGTGTTAAAAACCAGGGGGGGATGGAAGTAGAAAACGTGGGCTCGGGAGAGGGTTCTAACGACTGGGAATCGATATTCCAGTCAGACAATCGGTGGAGAAGAAAGGAGCCAGCGCATCGTGAAAGATTGAGAACGAACGCGCGAGCGAGCTGCTCGTGTATGCAGAAGCATCGATGGGCCGCGAGAAAAAAACCCGCGTTCCTCTTTCCTATGTTTCGCAGGTGAGCAAAAGCTGTGCGAGCAGCGCGGAATGCGGGCCAGCCTCGGTCGGTTGTATCCCGGTGGACACGCAGCAGGTGCGAAATAGCGAATTTTTTCCAAATACCTGGGCCTGGCTCCTCTCCCTCGTCTGCGTCGATTAATTAAAAACGTACTCGGTGGAGATACGGAGGGAGAGGGGGATGAAACCGGGTGAAATAAATTCGGTTATTTCGTTCCAGGTATGCATCAGCTGCTGCGACCTGAGCTACTGCAACATCGAGTCGCCGACGAACGCTACGAACGCGATATTCTCGCGCAAACGGCGGGCCAAGTCGAAGTCGAAACGCAAACGACCCGGTAGGAACAACGGGGCGGGGAGCAACCGACGGGTTTACGGCGGCGGTGCTCTCTGGCTGATGGCCTCACTCTTCTATGCATATCATTGCTGAGGAACCAGCAACGCGGAAGGAGTCTAGTTAGAAGAACAGGCAGCACGGGATTAACGATTCTACGAAGAGGAGCGCGACCGATGGAAACCGTTACGGGAGGCGGGCCACCTTTTCGCGCGTATAAAACTTCGTTACTTTGTTTAAGAGGAACCAAACTTTTTTCGCTTTCATATTCATCGAGTCCGTATTGGCACGCGCGTAAATCGTCGCTTCCTCGAAGAGCACGTTTATCGGTTTAAGCTTGATCCTCTCTGCCAGATACTCAACCATCGAAATCATCTATTTCCTATCGAACATCTAATCCAACTCGTATATCTTCGACCGACAGACAGCGAATCACTGTTGTCTGTACCATACTTTTCGTGTATCAGGTGCGAACATATCGACGCGCGCAGCAGAGCTTGTCTGCGAGAAACTTTGAGAAATTTGTGTCCTACGTAATTATTACTCCTATCACTGTCTATTCACCGAAATAAATTGCGAATCGTGGGTTATCACGCGAGCGTGTATCTCTCTTAGATCGGCGTAAGGTAGCGAATTTAGGAACCTTCTCATCTTCCCGTTCGTTAACAGAGGAATAAGAACTCGACTCCCGTGGGAACGAAAGAGGGCCGGGAGTCATCGTCCGGGATACTCCGGGCACAGTGAGTCCTGTGCTGTCTGAAGCGCGTATAGTTAACCGAGGGTCCGTTTCAATGGCTCTCAGTGATGGAAAAAGGAATTGTTCTCTTCTCGTAGTAGCGTAGTTGCCATGCCTTGTTAGAAAACGAAACAGGAAAAAAAGAACCAAAAAAAAACACACACACAAAATCCGAAAAAAAAGAAAATAAAGCGAACACACGAAAACGCACGGAAAAAGGAGAAAGGTGTAAAGAGCTCGGTAAGGATTAAGCGGAGCTTTCGTGCCAAAAGCGACAGAAAACACAGACGAAAATCGTATACATTCCATGCCACTAATTTTCTAAAGGCGATTCATTTGTTTCGATCGAGCCGTCAATGCTAATATTGTTCGACGTTTTCCGGGCTGACGTCGATATAGATAAAAGACGACAGGGAACGATGGGAAATGGGGGTAGAAAACAACAACAAAAACTACGTATTGTTTCGGAAAAGCCCCGGATTCGACACGCGGAATTTCATTTGGATTCCTCCGATGGAAAGAGAGACGCGAAAAGAGAAATGAAACGTTCTGCGCTCCCTGCTGATTCATTCAGAATTTCACTACCTGCTGGAACAACGATCGATCGTTATCCTCAAGGCACTTGTTAAGTGAACCAGTAGCGAGCGAATTCCCTGTACGCCACCATACATTTTCATCCGATAGACAAAGTAACCGGAAAGGCTATTCCTATCGTTCAATTCCTGCTCGCGGCTTTGTGTTTGCATTCGATTATACCCCCTTTGTTAGTTGCCGCGGCAATCGACCCTTTGAATATTTAACCGCTCTTATGATTGGAGACCGGCTCCTTTCATTTCTTAAAACCGTGAACGTCGTCGCCGTCGTCGTCGTCGTGCCGACGAACTTGCGCGAGACTTCTTAATTAACCAGAATCCCTGACAGCCGAAATTCAAATGAATTTTTAACTATTCTAATGAAAGGGAATTCTTAATTATTCCTGTGCAACACCGCTATTCCTGCCGCCTTAATACCACCTTCTTTTAATAATTTAATTATAATTACCGTCCTCTTAATTGCTACGCCTTAATTACTCATTTCATCTAGTGCCCGGTGGCACGAACCAGAACTTTTTGCCGCGAACTTTATCAGGTGGAACCGGCGAGTTTTCCGAATGTATAATAATAAGAGAAGGGAGATGAAACTGAACGGTAAGAAGGGGATTAGGTTCATTCCGAAATCAATTTCCGTTCGACTCTTATCGTTCGATTGTCGCGAGGAGCGTGAGGGCGTTCAGTTTTCAGTCGGTAACGAGTTTCTCAACGGGGAAAAAGTTCGAGTAGTAGGTACGCAGCCGCGCGGTGAACAAAACGGGTCGGGGTTCTGCTCGTGTGCATACGGCTCAGCAAATAGATATGCAAATCATGAATTAAACGCGAGCGGGACGCGAGCGCGGGATTTGAATTATCGATAAACTGGAATTACGCGTACCTAAAAGCTGTTTACATACCTAACAAACTCGCCTACTACAGACTATTCACTGCTATTACGATTATTAACAATTATACACGTAAATAAATGAAATACAAATGAATATATATATATTATGATATAGAAATTATACATTGTTTCGGCATGAAGATGTAAGAATACTGTTGGTAATGAAATAAAGGAGACTATAATTGTCAGACTGGCACCCCTTGTGATATCATTTCATTCTACCCAAACTACCCTTTCAGTTTAAGGTTTTCATTATTTCTATTATAAAGTCGAATCAAATTATATCTAATCTAAATATAGTTAAAACATTTCATAAGAATACATACAAATAATAAATAATGTCCCTTAATTATAAAGGCACTGTTCATATAATAATTTCAGCATTGCAATATTTCAATATACACAGACATATACATAGACAATAATAAATAGACAATAATAATTGTCAGACTGGCACCCCTTGTGAAATCATTTCATTCTACCCAAACTATCTTGTAGTTTAAGGTTTTCATTATTTCTATTATCAAGTCGATTTATATATAAATCGATATATAAATCGTATATTATTTCTATTATAAAGTCGAATCAAATTACATCTAATCTAAATATAGTTAAAACATTTCATAAGAATATATACAAATAATAAATAATGTCCTTTAATTATAAAGGCACTGTTCATATAATTTCAGAATTGCAATATTTCAATATACATACATAGACAATAATAAATCAAAAGCTTTCTATATTGAATCTACTAACATTAATCACAGTTTGATTGAAATTCATTGTGCACTGTTAAAATTACTTTCCATTGATGAGATATATCTTTAATGATGTCCTTTAATTATAAAGGCACAATGCATATAGTAATGATTCAAGGTTTTCGTTATTTCAATATAAAAGGCAAATTATTTTACTGTTAAATCAAACTAAGACTAATGTCAGTTTCATTGGAATTTCATTTTCCATTTAGTATAGCCACATGCTATTAAAAATTATTTTTCAATCATAAAGACACAGTTCATATACGAACTGGCTAAAAGGAATATATCCATAACATTTTCGATGGTTTTGTTTTATCATTAAAAACGAATACTATTTCAAACTATTTACTATTTCATTTACTATTTTACTATGTCAATTTACTATTTCAAACTACTTATTATCATTTCGACAATAGCAATTTATAATTGCACTTCATTTATTTCGTTACATTCGGCTTAACGATTAGCCTTAAAAATACATGGCAGAATGCTTAATGCAGCAGTTAAAACAGTAACTGATATTTGTATAACTTGATCCTTAAGGGGTCACTTAATATATATCCATTATCTTATATTATACCATATATATATATATATATTCCTTTTAGCATGTCTTTTAACATTTATATTTTTGCAAAATTCATTACAATAAATTATTTCTTTACTCACATGTAGTTGACGGCTGAAGTATGGAAGGAATTACCAGGCTGAACTGCTGCATTTGCCGCGCGACGACCAACGCCACGAACCGCCTTTTGAATGTCTGTTGCGCAGATGATTTCGACGCCCATAACTGATCATAAGCGATCTATAGAACTCATTCCCCTAATATTCGATTCCTGCAATTATTATACTTCGCGATAGTTAAATGCGTCCATTTTCAATGCTTAATCAAGTAAAATACAGAAAAGTTGCTTTAAAGTAATGTAAGAGTTTGACCTACGCCGCCGGGAAGGACGCAGACGCGACGATTTTATATTGGGATAATTCGTACAAATTTACTTTCCCGATCAGATACTATTATCGATTCGCGTTTACTGAACCTTAAAGCAACTGCGTGAAGCAAAACTTACCTTCAATTAACGAAATTTCTTGATAAAACTTGAAATAACTGGAACCAGCAACGCAGGCACTACGTTTTCGAAGCGGTCACATACACCACAATGGCGTCGGTCACGTGACCATACCCACGTGACCGGCCGATCGTTCGAGCAGTAGTTGCCAGGCGGCGCTAGCGTTCACTGCCTTGACGCGTGCGCGGTGTCAAAATCTATATTAAAATGGAGGAAAAGAGTCAAGTGGTGGAACGGGAGGCTAAGAAAAATGAAATTCACGAAAAGGATGGGAAATCCAAGCGGTAAGCGAATCCTTCTTTTATTCTTGTTAGCTGCTCGTCCCGTGATTGCGTTCTGTGTGTTTGGAAGCTGTCTCATCTCGTTCGCTCTGTGTATTCCTTGTATGACCGGCAGTATCATGCACGTACGATTCCGTGTCACTATTTTATCGCCAGTTGTATAATTATGAATGCTCTTATTCCGCTTTTATACTAATATAATGAGATACATTTATCGACGTCGTATTTTATCACCACAGTCTAGCTGAGCGTTTTGAAATTGTGTTTATGCGTCATAGTAACCTACCGTCGTCGATCAGAAACGTATAGCATTGTGAATGCATTAACATGCGAGAGTGTAACCGCTTGTCTGTCTCCTTAACTAATATTCCTGTCAGTTTTATGAATTTAATAAAACTTAAGCGGCGTGTATTTACCTTCCATCCTCCTCGTTCCTTCTCCTGTTGACATAGTATGCTTGCATCCATGTGCGTGTTGTTTCTGTCTGTTTTCCTTATGAATAAGTCAGGGAAATACTTGTAGACACCGTAAGAAGAAGAACGAGATGGCTCACTCCACCAGTGAGAATCACAACCACAGTGCCCACAGAGATGAGCACGAGATGCACAGCACTTGTAACATCTCGATAAAAGACATACAAATGGCCATGGAGGTGTTCAACATGCAGCAGAAGCCTGCCAAGACCCAAGAGGAGGCTATGCAAAAACCTTATCAGTTTTGGAGTACACAGCCAGTACCAAAAATGGGTAAATAATTCGTAGGGGTAATCGGACTTCCAGCAGCTAAATTCTATCATGATCCTCTGTAGATGAAAAGATAGTAAGAAATGAACCTATCGAGCCTGATAAAACGTCGATCAGGGCAGAGCCTTATTCGTTACCAGCGGACTTTCAGTGGGACACTTTGAATCTCGATGATCCGTTAGTTTTATCTGAATTGTACACATTGTTGTCTGAGAATTATGTGGAAGATGACGATGCTATGTTTAGATTTGATTATCCGCCAAACTTTCTGAAATGGTATGACATTGATCGAACATGTTCAGATTGTTTCCTTTCGATAGATCTTTAGCTAGAATTGTGGTTTTAGGGCATTACAACCCCCTGGATGGTGCAAAGAATGGCACTGTGGGGTCCGAGTTATTAAAAGTGGGCGTCTAGTCTTCTCATTAATCTTCATTTATGACGTGCTAATTCACGGAATATTTTAGTTCTCAAAGAATGGTGGAAATTAATTTCTTGTGCGTGCACAAGAAGTTGCGGTCGAAGAGGGTCGCGCCCGTATTAATACGCGAAATAACTAGGAGAGTTAATCTTCAGGGCATATTTCAAGCTGTGTACACTGCTGGTGTCGTACTGCCAAAACCGATAGCTACTTGCAGGTGCGTAGACGCAGTCGCGGTTAGTGTGATGCCAATAATTTTCTGTTATCGTGAGATCGTTCCCGTAGGTATTGGCATCGTTCTCTTAATCCAAAGAAACTGATCGAAGTGAAGTTCTCGCATTTGTCTCGAAACATGACCATGCAGAGAACATTGAAATTGTATAAACTGCCAGAGAATACAAAGGTGCCAGGGTACAGGAAACTGGTTGAAGCTGACATACCCCAGGCTCATAAAATATTAACCGAAGTAACGATCGTTCGAAAAATGATCCGCGATTAATTTTTACTAAGAATATGTTAAGCTCGTTTCTGTTTCAGTACTTGGAGAAATTCGACTTGGCTCCGATCTTCTCGGTCGAGGAGTTTCGCCACTGGTTCCTCCCGCAAAACGGGATTATTAATAGTTTTGTAGTCGAGAACGACGGTGTAATTACCGACATGGTCAGCTACTACACGTTACCGAGCTCTATAATGCATCACCAGACCCACAAAACGTTGAGGGCCGCGTACAGTTTTTACAACGTATCGACTAAAACACCTTGGCTCGAGTTAATGACCGATGCGTTAATATCGGCTCGCAACGTAAGTTCCACAAGACCTCGCATAACTGTTTCGTTTCTCAGCTCAGAAAGAAACAACACCCGTTTACGCGTTGTTTTCAGTTGGACTTCGATGTGTTCAACGCGTTGGATCTGATGGACAACAAAGAGTTCTTGGTACCGTTGAAGTTCGGTATTGGCGACGGAAATCTACAATATTACTTGTACAACTGGCGTTGTCCTAGCATGACACCCGGGAAAGTTGGTTTGGTGCTCCAGTAGAATTCTAGCTCAACGCGTTGTCCGTTGTTGTCTAGGGAAAATTTTTTCGCACGTGCAAGCTTAAAGAGAATTAAAATAAACGGGTGAAAAATGGGAACCATTATATTTGTGAGAACAATAGAGAGTACGAAGGATACACCGAAAGGGGAGCAAACGCGACTTCGGCGCATTGGTATGATCGAAAGGAATCGATTTTTCCTTGAGTCAAGTAGGATGTTCCGTCTCCGCTGTTGATCATCTTTATGGTTCAAGGTTGCAATCGAAAATGTGTACGTGCTACACGCATGTATGTGTGTATATATAAATATACATATACGTGTCTGCACAACTCGAGCAATGTAGATAATTATCGTATTATTCCATATTAATTTGCGGACACAACGCGGGAGACACTTTCTCCCTTGCAGGTATAAATTCAGCATTTTAAAAGAAAACAAATATATTCTTTGGACGCTGTTTGATTCAACGCGGAACTTCCCTCGGCGTCTTTTTATTAATATTAATTAGATCGCAGAACTACGATGAGGCGAGAATGGAGGAAGAGTTTAAATAAAATAAGATCGAAAGTAATTGATATTTTCTGGCCTGTCAACACCCTTGCGTCCATCCCTCTTCGTCCTCAACCGTACTCATCAATTTCACTTTCTCTTGTTAAGTAGCCTTGAACGCGGTCCCCTTATCGCACGTGACACGTTTAGAGCTCGCGCAAGAGATCCAACGGCTCGTAGATCGCCCGATTCACCACCTACCTTTCCGGCGCCTTAGAACCGCGCTATTACGTAACAGGAGGTCCGTTTCTGGGACCGATTAGATAGCGGTGAGACCAAAAAGACACAGGAACCAGTTTTTAAGGACTGTCGTTAAAAGACGGATGTTCTAATTAATAATTGTAAGCCTAAAATGTCAGACTTTAACGAGCCCGTCCAATTAATTTTGATCCTGCATTTTTCGCGTATGCAGTTTGCGCCCTTAATACGAGTCGAGGTCTCTGTAACAGTGGTTGCAGATCAATATTTAACACAATATACGCGCGAGCGACATGCAAGGCCTTTTAAAGATAAAAGACGCGAAACAGTGGCCCTGTAGCGATTAACAGCTGACTCTCACACGCCTGTTCCGCTCCGAGCACGAATTTCGTCCAACCACTTAAGAAACTCTTACAAAAACGTTAATGATTGTTACGCTAAGCGTGCCGCACTTGCGTGTCTGGCGTAGAATGCATCGCTCGACGGTATTCCCTTTAATGTGTACAAAGGTAAATAACGACTGTGGATACTAATGATGATAATCGTGCTATTCTATAGCGAAAGATCGATTAATTGGTCCATTAGAGTCGTTGAGTAATCAATGATGAGTTCCTTTTTCAAATGATCGTAAATGCACTTCAGTTCACTTTTTCAACGACCAATTATATTTTATTTTCTACGCAAGTGACGTCAATCACTCGCGAAGGTAACCGAAAGCCCCTGAAGCTTTTATCTGTACCATAACGTTATTCGCGTGATTAAGAGTGAAAAGTGTTAGAATTTATTGTTGTCGCCTTGGTCGTTATCATTTTATTATCACGCTGCGTAAAAAGTGGCCCTCGATAGACAATTTTCAATGTCCTTGTACGTATTCCGTTTCGGCCAATCAGTCCGGTCGTTAAGATTAAAGGGACACGCTCCTTGCCTCAAGACGGATCCTTGTTTCCGAACATCGATCGTCTTCGAGTGCGAGCGAAATTAGATTCCAATTACTTAGCGGAGCAGGTAATTATCTTAATGAAATAAGGACGTATCCTTCGCCAAACGTTTCGTGCCATTTTCCTTGTCCGATAACTTTTTGTAAGGTCGTTGCAAAACGAGCAAAAAAGTTCGTGAAAAAGGACGATTCAGGGCTGAAGAGGGAAATATGGGTATACCCGCATACGTAGTATCCTTATATTGCTTGATATCATAACACGGTTAACGAAACGAATAGCTCTTTTTTATTTTTAACTACCGTAGCAATTGTAAGGCGGACAAAACATTGAATCGCGCGGATCATCGAATCAAATGACTTCAGAGTACAGATTAATTCTTCGAAGATCCACGAGATATCTAAACGTTAGATCGCTCTTGACGGACGACAGATTTTTCAAATACGGGCGTCCGTGACAGCATTGTCAGGTGAATTCCCGAGTGACCCAATCCGAATGATGGAACACCGTCAGCGATCCATCGTCGAGGGCCTTCAACCCGTCGACGATCCTTGGCGTCGGGCAACCGCACCGTTTTCGCGTCGCTCGCTAGCTCGCCCATAGGGGTGTGCAGGCCTCGATGCGCGCACCTTTATTGTCAGCAAGATTGATCGCGGTAATCGCGTGATTTCCTTTCACGCGATGGGAAGAACGAAATAAAAAAAAAGAAGGGAGACGGAGAAAGAAAAAAACGGAAACGGAGAAATCGCCGAACAATACCCGGAGCCAGATAACAGGCGAGCCGAGCACGAAGCGAGCTGACGAGTTACACGTAGGTGGGGAACGAGGGACACGAGGCGCGCACACGATGCGGAATAAATAGTGGGTCTGAAATCGAGCGGAATTCAGTCGCACCGCTGTTGTACCATCGTCGTCGACGGTTTTATTCACGGGTAACGTCGTCAGAGGTCAACGTGAGATCACATCTGAACTCTAGAAACCTGGCCGCCGCGGGATAGATCGATAAGTAAAACGAAACGATAAGAGGGTGATCTCGTGGTATACAACACCCCTTTCGGAGCGTCGTACCTCGCGTAGTAGTCGTCGGAGCGACGGTGCATGAACCCGTTCGATTGATGCTCACGCGAGATGATACTGCGCGCGTTGCTCCTGTTGCTGCTACCACTCGTACCACGGATCGACGCGTTCCTCTTCGGGTACATGTGCTTCGCTTATTTTCAACATGCCTCGCGGCCGACTACCTCGGGGAATTGGCATCCCCTCGCAGAGTAGAACTTTCGCAATACGATCCAGGAGCTTTCCCAGTGATCCTCTGAGAATACTTAGCCCTATTAGGAGAAGAGAACAATACACGTCCCGTTTGTTTCCATGAAAACAACGATGCCCGATTGAAACTAAACTCGAAATAATAACAGGTTGAATCTCTGCGATCCGAGAAAAATCACTTAGAGATCCTGGAACAAAAGCGTTCAAGTTCAGAACCGAGAATATCTTATCTAATTGCGTGTCATTGACCGCGCTCGCTCGGCCCGGTTAAAACCTCGTTTCTCTTGCCAGTTTTCTGCCAACCATCCCCAGCAACAGCAGCGATGACAAGCGGGAGTTCAACGTCTATTGGAACGTGCCCACGTTTATGTGCCATAAGTACGGGCTGCACTTCGACGAAGTGGCGGATAAGTACGGCATACTGCAGAACTCGGTGGACGCGTTCCGCGGCAATGAAATCGCGATCCTTTACGATCCAGGAATGTTCCCGGCGTTGCTCACAGATTCGAACGGTAAAACTATACTTCTTCCTCGACCCTTTCGTTCCCATGTTATTTAAATAAAATAATATTGTAGAGATTAACCCGTTGCACTCTGAACGATTCTGGACATTGGCTATCAGCTGTCTCAAGAGAAAAATTCAGGAAAACGTGCACGTCTCAGAAAGTTGCGCTGAAATAATTTAATTCCCCGTCAATAATAATAATAACCAATAATAAAATTAAAAGTCACCCGAGAAGGGACATCTGAGTGGTATGCTAGAATTACGATACCCGACGAGAGGGAACAGCGGAGTGCAAAGGGTTAATTTTTAAAGTCAGTGTCAAAATAATTTGGGAACGAAAGGGCTGATACGGCGCGGTGAAGACAGAGATGGGACAAGTTTGAGCATGATTCAGGAGATGTAGTGATGAGGAACGGCGGCGTACCGCAAGAAGGGAATCTCACGGAGCATCTCGAGGTGTTCAAGGAGCACTTGATCAATCAGGTCCCGGACAAATCGTTTCACGGCGTGGGCGTGATCGACTTCGAAAGTTGGCGGCCGATCTTCCGGCAGAACTGGGCGTCCCTCCAGCCGTATAAGAAACTCTCGATAGAGATAGTTCGCCGGGAGCATCCGTTCTGGGATAGCCGCAGCGTCGAGGAGGAGGCGAAACGCCGATTCGAGAAGTACGGGAAACTTTTTATGGAGGAGACCCTCAAGGCTGCCAAACTGATCAGGCCGGAGGCCAGTTGGGGTTACTACGCCTACCCTTACTGCTACAATTTGACGCCGAATCAGCCGAGCTCGCAATGCGACGGCACGACGATGCAGGATAACAATAAGTACGATTCGACGAATTATTATATGTACATTTAATTCATAAGAATTTAACGTGCTTATTGACTGTAAGAATCTGCAACTTCCTGTTGATCGCACGAGTGTAGTATCAACCTGATAGTTTATCTTAGATAGGACATCAGAGGATAGCAAGCGAATAGTTGTAATCTTTGGCACGTCGATAGCTATTCTAAAAAATTAACATTTATCTCTTTTTAAATTTTCATTATATCGTGCGAGACGCAATTATTTATTGCGCTACTTGAATGACAATGTGATGTAATTCGTGGTCAGAATTTTCTTACTCCCGCCAAGGAACTTTCATAATCCCGTAGCGTAAAACAATTCGATTGCATTGTGTACGGATATCTCGCGCAGTTATTGAATTAGCAGCAATTGACGGGCGGCTCCCGTAGCCGTGAAAACTCGCCCGCGGGGATTTCGAAGCTAACAAGATTACGAATCAGCCGCGAAGATAGACCACGGTGTCGCATTTAAGTGGGTCAGTGTCAAGAACCGTGTCCCCGGTGAAAATTCAAATCGTCCCGTCCCGGCCCCGTTCCGTGGCGCGCGCAAGACGAGTTACACCCGGCTTATCTAATCTGCCCCGATAAGGATAGCGTGGTTCTCCCTTTTTCAGAATGTCGTGGCTGTTCGAGCTGGAGGACGTCCTCCTGCCGTCGGTGTACTTGAGGCTGAGCTTAACGAGCGGGCAAAGGGTCGGCCTGGTCGCCGGCCGAGTGAAAGAGGCGTTGAGAATAGCGAAGCAAACGAGCGCCGGGACCAGGAAAAAGGTTCTACCTTATTACTGGTACAAGTACCAAGATCAGAGGGATACGTATTTGAATAAGGTTAGTCGTTCTCGTTCCAACATTTTTTTCTCTCCAGAGGGTGCGTGCCGGGAGATGCGCCACCTGATAAGGAGCCAGGGTGCCTCTTCAAAAATGAATTTATCTTCGCAGGCTGATCTCGAGGCCACTCTACGAAAAATCTCCGATCTCGGTGCCGACGGTCTCATCATTTGGGGAAGTTCTAACGATATCAACACCAAGCAGAAGTGCCTGCAGTTCAGGGAATACCTGAGCAACGATCTCGGGCCGGTGGTCGATCGAATCAGGCGATCGTCGCCGGGTCTGATGAGGGAGAACGAGAACGAAGACAACGAGATCGACGAGACCGTCGACGAAGTGTGAACCGCGTTCTAGAAAAAAGGAAGAAACCGCGTTGGAAACGGAGAAATTGTACAGGTTGCTCAAGTTCGTATACGATTACCATACGTGATGTATACGCGTGGAGCCGTTCGGCCTTCGGAATGGAAAGATGCTGGGACGCTAATCGTTGAAACGAAAACCAAAGACGTCGCGCGGCGATCGACAGATCGCCTGGTAATAAATTTAGGAAATTATCCTGCGAGAAGTCTGTCTCTTCTTTCTTCCGTCGAATCGCGTTACGTTCGAAAGAGATCGAAGCATCTTCCTCCCGTCGAGGTAGACTTAAAAAAACTCCGTTTCCCTCGGAAAAGTGACGCCATAATTCATCCTGCGAGCCATCTGCCATCCTCCGAGCTGCACCATTTCTCGGATGATCGAATCACCTTCTATTGTCGACGAAGGTGGGAGAATCGGGAGGTTCGGGTGCGCGACGCACTTTGGCACTAGCGATACGCACGACAAGTTTTACTGGTTCGAGGTGTAAGGCCTCGGGCGATCTTGCTTTTTACAGTACACGCGACGTCGTTGTATGTAGAGGTAGTCAAAGATCTCTCTTGCTTACCGTTGATTCCCGCCGCCCTCGGCCCCTCTACCGTTCCGTTCCGTGATCCTTTCTCTTTCTGTATCCACGGGGATACCTGAAGACACCCTGTGGACGGACAAGGAGAGAGGACGGAACGGGAACGGCGCGGAACCGAACGTGTACACCGTGAGGTAGAAGGAGGAGCTGAAGGAGACCGGTGGAGGTGGAGAGCGAGAGAGGAGGAGGAGGAGGAGAGAACGGAACACGAGAGATCGGCAGCACAGTTTCGTGTTCAGCTCAGCTCGGTTCGGCTCAGCTTCATATCGGATCGCCGTGTTTTTCGAGGCAAAACCGAGTTCTTCAAATTTGTCTCGTTCAGCCGATCCCGATAGTCCGTGGCCCCGGGGTCCGCCCGGGACGTTTCGCGTCAAAGGGAGAGAGAGATAGAGAGCGAGAGAGGGACGAGGCCGAGTGCAAAAGTCGCGAGGAGCCGGAGAAGTACGCGGAGAGATCCGCGTTCGTTCGAAACTTGTTTGCGCCGATCCGCTCGGCAAATTTTCTAGAGTGGTGCGTAGTAGTTCGCAAACGCGTCGCGGCCGTGACGTGAACACCGGAGGTGAGTGACAGTTTCTTCGGAAAAGCCAAGGCTGCACGCTGCTGATCGCTGCCAGAGTTGCCAGGCTACGTACGTGATTCGCTTGCTTAGAGAGTACGCTCAGCGAGCTAGGAGAGTATCGATGTAACGACTCATCGAAATAGCCGCAGGAGTTATCCGCTGGGATCGTACGAATGGATGTAACAGGTTTCGTTTTGGTCCAGCAAGCCTTTTAAAAACGATTCTTTTTATTTCGTATACAATTGCTCGGAAGCATCGGCGGACTGGCTCGGAACAACAATGGTAGGCCGTCGCGATCACCGGAAGGCAAGTCCCTTCCCGATGATCTGTTCCAGTCTTAAGACAGTAACACCGGACGAAAGAAAGAGACGGAAAGCCGCGATGATCACAGGCTCTCTCTCGAGAGTCCCTCGAAGGGAGCTAAATAGTTCAGAAGCACCCTATCCAAAGCGTTTTGCCCACTAATCCTAATACCAGGCCCTATTCTCGAGTTAATGATACCTCTTCTTAGACGCAGAGTTAACTTCGAAGCTAAACTGTTGTGCGGTAGCCATTCGGCCCTTTCTAATGAAGACCTTTTCCGACTGCCTCCGCTTGCCACCGTGCGGTTAATTGGCTAATTCGACGAAATTATTCGGCAAAAATGTAGACTAATTCTAATCTGATCTGGCTCGCTCACGCGAAATCCGCGAACGCATCGTATTCCCGATCATTATGTAGTTTCAAGTGATATTTGAAACTCTCGGTCGGCTTGCTCGTTTATCAGATTCCTCGATAAACGAGAGATAATTATATATAAAAATCTACAGAGTTTCCTGATGGTACATAAAGAATTAGGGTTCGTCGGAGAACGAAGGCAGCAGCATCGTTAGTAAGAGGAATTTGCGATAATACCCTGAACAAACACTTAGCTATTATTGGACATGTTACTTCATCCCGTAAACATCGTAATATCATTAACCGGTCTCATTCCGCGAAGAGTGGCCCGCGCTTAATTACATCTTATGGTGCGCTTCTTTTTAAAAGCTACAGGTAGCCGGGGAGCGTTGATCGAGGCGAGCTTGGGAACAACCGATGCCCGCTAACACGACCGTGTTCGCGCCTTCATGTAATTGCTCCGCAGAAAATTGACAATAATACCCGTGAACCCCGACGCCGGGCCATTTTATCGCCGTTCGCTCTCTCTGTATCGCTTTCAAAATTCTTCCTCGCCGAAGCGTTACACCGCGCGCGGCGTGTAACGAAGAAAAATCGAAGATTCGAAGGGGGTCCGTGACACTTGATATCATCGATAGGTCGGGCCAGCGAGAGAGCCCGAAGTAGCTGTGTCATCTCGAACTGGGTACTGGTGTCCGTAGTCCAGGTAACGGGTTATCGGTTGCCACGAAGGGATCATTAAAAGAATCAAGTACAAATTGGCCCTCAGCCACTTTTGTGAAATCTGATGATAAAGCCAGGTAATTCTTTTTTTCTCTCCACCTTCGTTTATGAGTTTCGAGGAATTTTTTTGAAAGAAACGGAGAGGGAAAGGAAATGGGGCAAACGGGTCGGGGGCCGGGAGTCACTTTTTCTTCATCTGTCATCAGAAAACGGGAAAGGAGTAGGAAGAGCGAGAAGGAGGGAGAGAGGAACGGGTGGTAGCGAACGAAGTAGCGAGGCCAGGCTCGAGGAAGACGAAAGGGCCCGTTTTAAAGAGGCGAGCATTAAAAACAACAATGTCATTACATTTTAACGACCTGTTCTTGGGCTCTGCCCTCCCTTTTAAGAACGTTCGTTTACAGGTATGTGGTCCGCGCTCTCCTGGGGGCTGCCACACCGAGACTCAATTCCTTAAGCGATACGCACACCGTTTTCTCTTATCGATTCCGTTTCATCTGAATATCCACTTACAGCCGAAACTGATCTGTTCTCAAACGACTTCAAATCAAAATAGAAATCCTCAGAATTCATCTTATCCCAAATTCTAATATGAAAATCGTTATCCAGGGAGACGATGTTTATTCTTACATTTCATTAAACACGAGAGTGATAACTACGTTGATCATAGCTAACGCGTCGCTCGTGTACAGGTCTCCCTGTTTGGTCTGATGGCCGGAAACCGTTGATCAAGACTTCGAGTACGTCAAACGCGGCGTCGAAATTTCAGCGAGCTTAAAATTGCGATCTAATCAAGGAACGAAGAGGGTGCGAAAGCAGCTTAATCCGACACTGCTCGACGGAACACACATAGGGGACCCCGGCGCGGCGGCCACCTCACGCTCTCTCTCCGTCCGTCTCTCTCTGTCCCCCGGGCCCCGTTTCTCTTCCTCTCGACGTGATACTCTCCCCCACGCCGCGGCTCCGGGCACGCCGTGGAGCTCGCGAAGAATTAGTATGGGCGAAGTAACAAAAGCACGAGAAAACAAGCAGCACACGGGGGGTGTGCGCGGCGAGTGGCGGCGAACCGTAGGAAGAAAAAAAAGGAGCCGAGATGGCGCCACACGTCCAGCGTGTTTTCGGGGCTTCCTCCGGTGCTGTTGGCAAACTCCTTTTTCTCATCTTTTTGCGGCTACCCCGGGGCCCCCGGGGTTATCTCGCGCTCCTTCTCCCGTCGCAAGCCCCGCCGTTGCTCCCTTCTCGCTTCTGGCGCGTTCTCCCCAGCCCCGTCGGCGATCCCTCGTCTCCCTATCTTTTTCTCTCTTCGCTTTTCCTTTCGTTTTGCTCCCCTTTCCTGAACCCTGCGGGGCCCCCCTATTAGTTCGGGCACGGCACCGTATTGCGAAAAAAAGACGAGCTAAGGACGGTCGCGAAATGCGAAATTGGGGCTAGACCAAATCGAGAGATAGGCATTTCTCATTAAAATGGAAGAACATATTGTGCTCGAAAATTATACGCTCTAATCTATCGCCGTAATCGAACGGCCCTCTTTCAGGCGTCGCCGGACCCTCTTCATCGAACGAACGATTCCACACAAGGTACAAAAGGATCTCTCAAGACGTTCGCCTCCCTGCGAGACGAATTTTAACAATAATAGGACTCGATTTGTAACGCAAGTCATTCTTCTATGTATGGTTATGCCTAGATGCTCGGTGAAGGTGATCCGGCCGTGGTAGCCGGCCTCAGTAGTTCCACAGCGTCTTTGGAACCACCGGCTCGATCGCTTCCATTGGCCGAGCAGGTTGAACCATTTGCCTTCTACTGCTCTTTCTTTCTACTCCCTTTATTCTCGTTTTCCCGTGCGTACTTCTAAGTACTGTGCCCACGCCGGCAAGGAGATCATGAAAGTACGTCAGGGCCGTACGAACTTTGGTCTCGTTCGAATTTCATACCGTTCAGGCTGTCAGCGTTTATTCAGCCTCCCATCGAGGATCGATCGTTACATTTTTATATTCATCCTCTAAGTGACACATTTTGCTTTGAGATTCCCCGTTCGTCAAGTCGTCGTTGAAATTTCGCCAGGCATAATTCTCTCGCCGAGGGAATGTCCGAGTGAAATATGAATTCCTATTAGCGACTTCCTGGAAGCGGTTCGCGTCACGCCGTCAGCTCGTACGCCGCGGGCCGGCTCGTTTCTCGCTGGGCTAGGTGTTAAGCTTCTCGAGTCGAACGGATTTAATCCCGACGGTTTTTAAAAGGTCCCGCGAGAGGAAGGGAGCCGTGACCGAACACAGATCCGTGGCGAAGCACACGGGATCCTCGCGGCGGCCTTTGTGCCCGAACCGCCTAGGCTCGGGGGCCGCGTCAAATTTGGTTGAAAATCAAATTAATCTCGCGGCTGGGCGCAGGACCCTCGGCCGTCTCTCTCCGGCGCCTAGGCCCGGTCCTCGTCTGGCCCGGGGGAGAGACCTGGCCCCGTCTTCCTCGTCCCGACGCGACGCGACGGCGACACGAGCAAATCGAACGTACGGGACTGGGAAGAGGAAGGAGGTGGACCACGGAGGTCCTCCGCGCCAGCCGACACGGACCTAGAGGCGAGAAGAGAAGGTGGCGCACCAACAAAGAGCTTTCGACTTCTGGCTGCGACCTCGCCAGGGCCGTATTTATTCCTTCCCTTCATTTTCCCCATAAATATATTAAGTTAAGGAAATTAAGTATCTGAATTGGACACAACAGGTACCTAACTATTTTTTATGAACCTAGTTGGGTATGAATAAAATCCAATTTAGATTCTTGACTATTTTTATGTACTTCATATCTGAAGTAACTTTGTAAGGAAACACTGGTTTCACTGCATTCTCACGTTTGATGATATTACACCATGCGAAAGATTGATATATCTGTTTAAATTGCGTCGACAGACTCTGATACTCCGCGAAACGAGATATGTGTACTTGGTAAATAAAAGAATGCAGAGATCACGATTGTTTGGACACGGAAGCTGAAGTGGCGCTTGTTCGTGAATCGTCGGACTCATCTGGGATTAAGTGCTACGTCCCTGCAGCATCGTACTCGGTCATTCAAATCTCCGCTCGTGGAAACGAGACGGGCGGTCGTCGGCGTTCGGCTGATGTAGCCGAGCACCTCCCCTCGCTGTATAGGGTGATTCAACAAGAATCAGCTGAGAGCTCTAATTTTCGGTGGATCCCATGCGTAAGCCAGTTTCTCCCAGGTGTCACGTTTCACAGTAAACAAACGATCGAATCTTCACACCTGTGTAATTAAAATTTAGTGGACGCACTGTGAGGTATATTCATTCTTAGGTATTGTTAGAATTGTGTATTTAATTGTACAATTGTATATTCAATTTTCGTGCGTGATTGACAATCGTGAAATTCTTTTGAACTCGACGTTTGACACCGATTTTACAATCGACGATTGAACAGCTTCAGAGATCGCTTCCAGGAGGTTCTTAGAAGCGCAAATAAGAAACACAAAGGGAGGTAGCGCGAGAATAAAGAGAACGGAAACCGCGACGAGAAGAAGTAAACAAATAATCGAATCTTCACACCTGTGTAATTAAAATTTAGTGGACGCACTGTGAGGTATATTCATTTTTAGGTATTGTTAGAATTGTGTATTTAATTGTACAATTTTATATTCAATTTTCGTACGTGATTGACAATCGTGAAATTCTTTTGAACTCGACGTTTGACACCGATTTTACAATCGACGATTGAACAGCTTGAGAGGTCGCTTCGAGGAGGTTCTTAGAAGCGCAAATAAGAAACACAGAGGGAGGTAGCGCGAGAATAAAGAGAACGGAAACCGCGACGAGAAGAAAAGGTTCGACGGATTCGACGACGACGGATGAAAAGGGGCAGGGTGGTAGGCGGTGCGGGGTGCGGCGAGTAGAATAAGAAAAAGGTATCGGGGGATTGAAACGCATCGGAGGGGAACGTTTAAAGTTGATCCTCTCCGTGGAAATACCGGGGACCAATTGTCCATGGAGGGACGAGATTCCTTCTGTTGTCAGGAATTCAACTCGCGAGAGTCGAACGACAAAGTGAATTCCTGGAGGAGCCGAGGGGATGGATGCGCGACGAGAGGGTTTCTCCGTGAAACCGATCCAAGATTTTTCAACCGGTGCCCCGGGGAAAAAAAAGGGGGACCGGGTTCGTTGGTAATTGGGCCTGCACATCGTTTTACCTTGTCCTTCGTGAAAGATCAAGAAAGATTGTACGATGAGATTGACGCTTTTTTCCCACCCGTGGCCATCGATCGGTCTATATACACGCTGTTACACGTAAAGCTTCGGCCCGCCGTTGATGCGGAATTATTGCTTCATCAACGATTGCTCGGTGAGAGTAAAAAGCACTCGCCCGTAAGCTCAACTGCCTGATCTAATTGAGATCCATCCATCGCCACTGATTGCTTCCGAAGGCTTTTTACTCCTTTCGTGTTCCTCGAGCAAGAATTACGGTTTGAAACGTGAGATGCTCAATAAAACCTAAGCATTATTAGCTATGAACATTTATTTTGGCGTACATTGAACTCTTGATTTTATTTATGAACAAATGTGTTCTACGACTAAAGCTGAAAATATTTTTAAATCCAGGTTCACGTAAGGTTAACTCATTTTATTCATCGGAACAATTCCGAGTATTATTATGTCGAGGGCGAAAATTTACAGTCAGCCTTCGTGCCTGACCTTAAAAGAAATCGTGTATCGCCGGAAGGAGTGCATCCCGTATTCAAACCCCGTAGCCTAAATCCAGCGCTATTTATGGTCGGGGCACATCCACGAGAAAGTCTCCTTTCTCTCCCTCGTTCTCCCCATCAACCGGCAACAGGGAATTCCGTTATCTCGAGATCTCGGCGACTTCTTAAAACTCGAGCATCTCGTCCTCATTTAGAATCGGTTCCTTCACGATTTATGAATGAACACTAGTCGCGTACCCATCAACCCCGTTTCTATCCCCCATGTGCTGTCGTTAAATCGACGTTCGTTGTCGACGTTCTCCGAGAGACGCCAGTATATTTCTAACAACTCACTTTATCAATTATCAATAGGATATTGTATTTGCTTAAACCTTGGGTACAAAAGTAATGATACGAATTATTTTTATATTATTAGTATTAATTTGAGCACCAAAGAAGGTGAATAAAAATGGTAAAAGAAGGAGAGCACCGGCATGACGTAATTTTAGACGGTCGTCGAACCTGAGAGCCCCACGAACTTTCATTCACCCAGGGGTGGGGACCAAAACGAAACGCGTACTCCAGGCGTACCGAAATCGCAATCGCAAAATTCTGTAAACTCAATGACCCAAACCGATCGTCAAACGTATTCGTGAATTCGTGCATTTTTTTTTAGCGTCGCATTTAATTTGGTTTCATGCCTGGCAACTGTTCCAGCGACGAGCGATCGTTTGGAAAGATTCGGATATCCTATCCGTTTTTCTATTCCATTTCCAGGGATCATGGGAACGACGTGCCATCTGACAGTGGCGATCGTGCTTTTCCTAAGGGCGGCCACGATCAACGCCCATCGCGAGCACAAGGTGCAACCTCTTTCATTATCACTAGACTGCAAATTTTTATACATTTATAAAGTATTCAATAGGTAAAATAATTTTCTCTTATAAGTATTTTGCATAAAAATCTGTAGTCAGTCAGTGATATTCAGAGAACGATCAAGATATTTGAATAAAAGAGCTTTTAAGGGAGACGAATGACAAAACAGATTTTATAAATTTATATAAAATGACGTTAAGTTATATTTTTAGGTGCACAACATCGTGTTGTACCCGGATAAACACAGCTGGTGTAAAACAACTCCCATAAAGCAGGTGGTCACTTGGCCGCAATGTTCCTCACAGGAGTTGGACAACAACGTGTGCGTGGGAGCTTGCTTCTCCTACATGGTCCCTCATAGCGAGCCTTCCGCTCCTGGTGATCTAATCAGACCCTACTGCGATTCCTGTCAACCTTTAGACAGTGTCTGGCACACGGTAGGTAAAAGGGAAGAAAAACACGAGGCGATCAAACGAGAATTAAAAAAAGGTTAATCAAATATTTCTAATAAGCTGACGAGTTAATTTGTCTATTTAGGTCACGCTGGACTGCAAGGATGAAGAGAACAAGCCTACAACGATGCAGAAGAAAGTTCAGATCATCACCAACTGTTCTTGCAGCTCCTGCATGGAAACGTCTAGGATCAAGCCGGACTACAACACGCTTCTCCAATCGTTGACCGAGGAGAACATGGATAAGAACGTGAACATCGTACACGAGACGCCGGACCTACTGTTAGACCTAAATATGAACGCGTCGAAGAATACTACCAGTACGTTAGCTAAGAACGAGCGGTACCAACAGCTTTTCAAGCAACTGAAGGACAACGAGAAGTTCGATCAAGCGGACAGCAAGGAGCTGTTCTCGAAATTCCACGACGAGGCCGATTTGGAGAAGCTGAGAGAATTTTTGAACAAGTACCAGGAGGAGGAGAAGCAACGGTCGCATCAGCATCAATCGTCCGGGAAACAGGAGCAGCAGCAGCAGCAACAGCAGCAACACTCGACGACGATTCTTCACCGAGGTCCGCACCACTCGATGGTCTTGGACTCGGACGTGAAGGAGAAGATCGACGTGGAGCCGCATTACCTTCACCCGGCAGTCGCTGGCCAGGAGATCAGCTACCACGACAACGTGCTTGTGGACAAGGATAAGAAGAAGGATTTTTGAGACGGTGTATCCAGCGACGGAAACGGCGCCGATCGAGTTTCAACCGTGGCAAGGGTCGTGAAGATGAGGTTTTATTATTTTCCCGTATTCGTTGCCTAGTCCAATCAACCGAGAGATCATTAAAATCGACAGACGAGATTCGATTTCGTTGTACATAGATGAGATCCATCCTCTTTCTTCCCTTTTTTATTCCCTATTTTACGTAGCATTTTGAAATTGTTATTTTCGTGGAGCAGCTGGTTAACTCGGACTGGAAATTGGGAAAAGCAAAGTATGACAAAGAGAGAGATAAATTCTAATATATATTTAATTATATTATTATATGTTAATTAACTATTATTTAACAAGTTGCGTCTTATAGAAGAAATATATACCCGGAATTGTACTTCTTAACAACTGGCAACAATCGCGAGCGTTTTATCTTTGTTGACTGCTTTCAAAGTACATATATGTATGTACATTGTATCCACTGTCTCGCAGAGAATAAACTGAATCCGTACAAGCGTTTATCCTTACTCAATAAATCTTCTTTTAGCTGCAGACTCATACTACAAAATATGAGGAAATAAGCAGGGAATTCCTGTTATCAATGAGACGAACACATTTTCCTCTGTAACAACAATAAAGAATATTAATCAATGAAACTCATGGACGGAATTATTGATAAGAAGAGTCTAATCGGGACGTCAGGTTGAGCGTGCAGATGCACGCGCTATAGCTAGCCGCGAGGCGGAATGCAAATAGAGGAACGAGGAGCGCAGTCCTAGAATCAATGTGCGAAAGAGAAAATAGAGGAGTAACTTATCCAAGCAGAACTTTCTCTTCGTATAAGGAAAAATAAATAACAAGTTATCGGCGGAATGCAGGCGGACAGTTCTCTTTGCATTATGCAAACCTCACCTTCTCTACCGTGGAATTCGTATTTTTCCGATTCGCAAATAGAATCAACTGTAAATATTAATGTACGGTTTCATAATTAATTGAAATTTGTATTAATACATAAAAATTGTAGATTAAGTGCGAACGGTTAATCCTCTGAAAGCCACGGAGATAAAAGATCTTCTCAGGCGCTAACGGAAGAATGGATGACTGATAAGAAGCGAATTCGGCCAATCAGACGCTGGGAACCGGGTACATTCCGACGGTACGATTAGACTTTCAGCGGCTCGGGCGATCGGAGAGCGGTGAAAGACTGCGGGGACAGTGTTGCTCGGCGCTCCGTTGCGCGTCCCTGCTGATCTTCTGCGCGGTCGCGTAGCGTACATCCTCGACGGCGCAGCTGCGCTTGCCACAAACCGTGAATTAAAATGTTGCTTGTTCCTCGTTGCTGATATATATCATCTATACGTTCAGGATCGGGGCTGCGATCGCTGACGGCCAACGGCAACGCGGTGACACGCGATGCCGGTGATACCCTTGGTGTTCGATTATTTTTAAATGCCCAACGACAACCGCCGCTCGGCCGCGACGTCCAAGGATACCAAAGGGGTGAACACCGAATTCGAAACGAGCATCCTCGAGGATAAGCGCTATGAACGGTAGGCTTCTGTCATTCAAATCAATCGGTGTTGGACACAACGAAATTTGTTGTGAAGATATTCAATTCTCATTTTCTGTTACAAAAGCGTATTATGAGTTCGAGAACTCAACACGATTTTCGAACGTCACTCCGGTTGTTTATTTGAATTACTTGTATTAAATTTTACAATTAATATTGAATTGAGTGACGTTTAAATTCAATTCGTATCTGGTTAGATGATAGAATTCGACTGTTTATAGTCGATCGTGATACCAAGACGCGATGTGATTATTCTATTGGTAACATGGTAGACGGTTGTGTGTTTACGAACTATTGCCCCGGTTCGCCGGTTTAAAAGTAACAGCGAAACTTTCCTCTGCGTCAGTCGTCGACTGGTCTTCGGTTGCCCAACGTTGCGGCAACACTCGCGCCGGAGACCGTAATCTTACAAATCGATTTCGCAACGATATCGAACCGAATTCTAATTCTACTCCGCTCGTTGCAAAGTACAATTGAAAAAATAGATGGTATTTTATTCTGTCGTTTCGTTTGTACATCGTCTGTAACTTCTAAGCAACGTGACAGCCAGATAACTGGCACTTGTCATCAATTAATGTCACGTAGTTCGCTTGTATACTTCCTCGGTCAGTAATTGCCAGTGAGTATACCAAACGTACTCATTAATTTTCTCTAGTGCTGGTCAATGAATGGGAAAAAATTTTTTGGAAAAAATTACAATACTATTAACAATAAATCTGAATTAAAAATTGGTAATGTAGAGGAAATGTAGAGGTACATAAATTACAATGATTGAGCTTTTTATTTGATAGATAAGTTTTTAAACGCTAGGACTGATTTACGATTGTCATAGCTTATAGTAAAACTGACGTAGTTGCTCCTTCAGATTTTACGTGATAAGACTCCGGCCTCTGTCATTATCGCAGCTATAAATATAGACTATCGTCATTTTTCTAGTGGTTGTTCATCTCGAAGCTTCCAGAGAAAATTGTGTCTACAATTATTTTTAGTTGAAAATACAAGAAGCTGTCAGTTAGAATGAATCGCCCCGGAGCAGCTGCAGCGTAATTGATCTAAACTTTCAATCATACCAGCTGGTGGCTAAAAAAGAAATTCAGTTCGCTGAAAGTAAATCGTTGAGCTTAATATCTTCTCTAAAGGTTCTTCGATTATAAGGAATGTTTGTATGAAACTTTATCAGGGTGTCAAGTTCAGAGATATAACCGTCGTTCTAATTAGAGTTAGTTGGCAAATCGAGTGACAAGCGATTAATTGAATGTAACTGGTACACGATCACACTTCAGTTAATTAAAGTCGATTAATTTTTCAAATTATCACGATTAACCATTGTTTCATATTTTAATATCAATGTAATAAATTATCTTGCTTTTTTTTTATTTTTATCAATAATTTCTCTTTTGTTTGAGAGATCGTAACTTCATCAATTTTATCAGCTGAGCAGGCTCAGTAGGCTTAAGCTTGGAGAATTTGTCTGACTGGCGTTGTCTGTTTCTACTGCGAATTCTCGCTGAGCCGGTACACTCAGCGTTCATTATTTCATTCTGTCTTTCCCTTTTTGTTTTACTGTACTCAGAGAAGGACATGTATCAAATTGACGCTCGCGTGTTTCTAAGATAAATCAAACAATTAACACTGCATTCTCATCTAAGAGATTCCCTAGGAAAAAGATTTCTAAGCGCAGTATGATTCATTCACTTGACGCGATGCTAAGAATTCACGTGCAATTTGATTCGACGAAAACGCCAAGTTAATCTACTGTTACAAATATATCTTCTATTTCGGCTTGTTATGACAATGGCTTAGCGGTTTCATTCCCAGATTAACACTCCTTATCGCGAAGCACAATTCGAACGTGCCAGACGACTATCATATCTCCTCGACAAATCGAGGCTAGTTTGGCTCGAATGTTGCAGACGTACCAGTGCACATGGTGCTTCAGATAACCCTGAAGGTTACGTGTCGCGAGCATCATTCATAAATCAACTAATTTTCCTTTGTGCTTAATAGAGTCAAACCTGTAAGGTATTCGAGGTGTTCATTTATCAGATTCAGAGATCCCTGCGATTTAATCCACGTTAGACAGAAAAGAAGATGAAACTGAATCTTCTCAATTAATAAATTCAATAAATTCTGTGATGCAAAAATTTGATTTTAAAATCATAATACAAGGAATTAAAGATTGAATTAAAAATTGACTAAACAATTTCACAAGAAACAATATTTCTATGAACCGATTTCGTATTCAGTCGCAATGTTACATATTTCCCGGAATTTTTCTTGAATTCCACGTAGCATGGAAAAGGCGTCCCGACCTCCGTGCTATTTTCGAAGTTACCACAGCAGCTGATTCGTCGAAAATCGTCTCAGATTCTGTGTATGCAAGCACTATACTTACGTGCTCTCGCCCTCCATTTAGAGCAGCCACGGCCGTTTGAACTTTTCGGGTCTATAATAATCCAGTGACTCGTCACTGACGAGTGAGAACGGAGTCATCGTTGCTTCCGGTACCCTAAAAATGATTGGTAACGCGTTATTCGTAACGATGGCCGAACGTTAATCATATTTTATTTAAGTATTACCGGCTGATTTCTACCTCTGATTAAACGGTAGAAATCGAAGAACTGGCAAATATTTAAGCTTCCTTATCATAAAAATGATCAAAGTTGTTTTTACCAAGAAAGGTTTCGAAATCTTCCTTCGAAGATTGCTCGGTACTCAGATTTTGTATTTATCTGATATAAAGGAATAAGAGTACCTCGAACAGATTCTATCTCCGCTTTTGTCGTATTCTGAATAATCTAAATGATCATAATCAATTGATCAATAATCTAATCTAAATCGAATGAGAATATCCGTGATCGTACGCGATAAAAATGTGATGGAAAATATTTGAAAGGTACTTGATACTAACTGAAAATAGAGGAATCTCATTTTCTGGCCTATCGTTCAGTTTCTCGCGTCAACCTCGA
>SHCU01000140.1:5508-20542 GCA_004307685.1 Ceratina australensis | reverse complement strand
GAGAGGTGTGTCGAGCAGTTACATCGCGTTGGAAGCGTTGGATCTGATAACGATCGTGGTTCCGCCGGCTCTGCCAGCGGCGATGACCGTCGGTCGTTTGGTGGCCCAGCGACGATTGGAGAACAACAAGATCTACTGCACCAGCCCGAGGACCATAAACGTGTCCGGCTCGCTCGATTGTATCTGCTTCGATAAAACCGGCACGTTGACCGAGGACGGGCTCGACATGTGGGGCGTGGTGCCCGCCGTCGAGCGAAAGTTTCAGCCGGCCGTGAAAGAAATTCCCTCGCTGCCGTTGAACGACGTCCTGATCGGAATGGTGACGTGTCACGGAATCACTTTAATCGAGAATCAGCCGGTCGGGGACCCGCTTGATCTGAAAATGTTCGAGTCTACAGGTTGGTCCCTGGAGGAACCGGACGTGTCCGACACGTCCAAGTTCTCGATGCTGTTCCCGACGATTGTCAGGCCGCCAAAGAGCTCCAAGGCGCCGAGGAGGCTGGCCAACGACGCGAAGGTCTGTTCCCTCAGCCGTCAGAATTCCATGTCTTCCGACGCGATGGACAATGTCTCGTTGAATAACGTTGACACGGCGTTAGCTGGCTCCACAACGGAATTGGCCGAGCAGGGATTGGAGATAGGAATCGTCAGACAGTTCCCGTTCACGTCGACTCTTCAAAGAATGAGCGTGATCACCAGAACGCTCGGCGCGAATCATTACGATCTGTACTGCAAAGGGAGTCCCGAGATGATACTCAGCTTGTCCCGAGCGGAATCAAGTAATTAATTGATTTATATTTTTACGGTAGTTTATTTTTCACCGAACGATTAATTGAAATAATATATTTGATTTTCAGTTCCATCAGATTTTGGCTCCGTGCTGCAGGACTACACCTCGGAAGGATACCGCGTGATCGGCCTGGCGCATAAAACGTTGAATCGTCTTCCGTACGCGAAGGTTCAGAGGCTGAGTCGCGAGGCCGCAGAGTCTGATTTAACTTTCCTGGCATTCGTGATCATGGAGAATAGACTGAAACCGGAGACTATGCCAGTAATCGGGGATCTGAACGCGGCGTGTATCAAAATAGTGATGGTCACCGGGGACAACATGTTGACGGCGTTGTCGGTCGCTAGGGATTGCGACCTCGTGAAACCGGGCGTGCCTGTGATCGCTGTCTCCGCGACTCAACTGCAGAATCAGATGAAGCCGCAGATCTACTTCACGAAGAGCAACAGTCAACCGTCGATGGGACAGCCTGACGTCAGCGAGATGACTGATTTGAATAGCGTGGCTAGTTTGGACACGGTGGAGAGTGGATCCTTTGGGAACAATCGGTACGACAACGATGTCAATTATTTATCCGACGAGTAAGTAACTACATCTGATCTTTGATTATTCCATTGCAAACCGTGAGGTTTCATTTATAGTTAGTTCGTATTCTTAATAAATTTCAATTGAATTTTTCATTCAGTTTACAGCATTCAAAAAACAAGTATGTGTTCGCATTGACGGGAAAGACGTGGTCGCTGGTCAGACAATATTATCCAGAATTGATTCCGAAGCTTGTCACTCGTGGGGCAATTTTCGCTCGGATGTCGCCGGACCAGAAGCAGCAGCTCGTCCAGGAATTGCAATCGTTAGGATATTATGTTGGTAAGTGAATCATTCATCATTTAATTCAATTTCTATGAAATTTCATCGAGTCCTTCCAACAAAATTTCCGATAAACTAATTCTATCGAAATTAATTAATTTTTACTCAACGAAGTTAAATACTAATTACAGGGATGGTAGGCGACGGCGCGAACGACTGCGGGGCATTGAAAGCAGCGCACACAGGAATTTCTCTATCAGACACCGAATCATCCGTGGCATCTCCGTTCACCAGTCGCGAGACGAACATCTCCTGCGTGCTCACCGTGATCCGCGAAGGCCGCGCAGCCCTGGTCACGTCGTTCGGTATCTTCAAGTACATGGCCAGTTACTCGCTCACCCAGTTCATCTCCGTGATTCTGTTATACGGTATCGAGTCGAATCTAACGGACATCGAGTTCCTCTACATCGACCTCTTCATCATATCGATCTTCGCGTTCTTCTTCGGCCGCACCGAGGCTTACGACGGGCCATTGGTGAAAACGGCTCCGTTGAACAGTCTCATAAGCACGACGCCTATTCTGAGCCTCGTGACGCAGATCATGATAGTGGCCTTCTTTCAATCGATCAGCTTGTGGCACCTGCAGAGCATGGATTGGTACGTGCCGTTCAACGCGACGGTCATCGCGGCCGAGAACAAGGACGACGTATCGTGCACAGAGAATTACACCGTCTTCATCATCAGCTCCATACAGTACATCATCCTCGCTGTGACTTTCTCCAAAGGGCATCCGTACAGAAAGTCGCTGTTCACGAACTACGGTCTGCTCACATCGTTCATTCTGTTATCACTGTTCTCCGTTTACCTCGCGACCTTCCCGTTCGACTGGCTGGTCGAATGGTTCGAGCTTCAGATACCGGAGAACGTCGGGTTCCGATTCATCCTGATCGGCTACGGCGCCGCGAACTTCGTCATCTCGTTGCTCATGGAGAACCTCTTCATCGACTACCTCGTGTTCAAGAAGCTGCGCTATCGTTGGCACAACATCGACAATTCACGGAGGAAGTTCTTAGCGATCGAACGCGATTTAGCCAGTGACCCGAAGTGGCCGCCGATCTCGCAGGAACCACTGCCGGAAGCTGCGCCGGATATTCTGATCCGGCAGAACGTCACCGAGATCAAAATCGAGAAACGCGTCCCAGAGCCGTGCCATTCGGCGGATACAAGTTTTATGAACAGTCCCGTCGGCGGTAACTTCAAGCATTTCGGCTCGGCGAAGGAAGTCACTCTGAATCCCAGATCGCTGTTCAGCGATCGTAGGAACACGGTCTCGATGCAGACGGTGCCGTGCTTCGAGGACAGGGACTCGGCTGCCCCGGTTAAACAGCAGGCGAACATCGAGTTAACGGCGAAGAGACGATACAACTCGGAGTCGGAGAACGGTTTTAACAAGTCCGAGAGACCGTTCAAGAGCCACAGCACCAATCCCATTGCCACTCTGCCTAGGAACACGGGCGCCGCGTTTCAACCGCAGAAACTGAAGGACCTGAAAAGCGTACTGATGCACAAAAGCGAGGACGGTCTGTCTCCCAACACACAGAGTGTTCTTGAACTCGATATTCTACCGTCGTAGATAGGCTAGCCGTCGCGTAGATTTAATCGCCGGAATTGATACTTAGAAGGGTTTGAATAGGGGGCAGTAGCCTTAATTACTGTTTCGGTGTTCGACGTTCACCGCACGATCTCGATCCGGTCGCCGTATATCTCCAGCTGCCAGTTACTCGTAGATTCGCGAGAAGTATCGTAACGGAGCTATCGGGACCTGGAATTAACAGTGGCGGATCGTTGAGCCCAGTAATTGTTCATTCTTTTTTTCTTTTTTACGTCTATACATTTGAATACTGGAGATTCTGATCAAACACAATCCGCCTCTGAGTTCTCTTATTTTTTATCGGAGAATTTAATAGATTCTTGGCACGATCTCTATCCAATTATTCTGCTCTCCTTAGCTGAATTCTTTTTAAACACGTGATAATCCATAGGAAATCGTAGGAGTTAGATCGAGATCGGGTTGTATTTTATTCGCTGTTCGATTTAGACTTAATTAAGCTGGGGAGAGCATTATTATTCACAGAGTGCATTTAGAATGTCGCGGCGTTCACGACAGCTCGTTAATTACGCGAAACGATGCCCGGGGAAGCATCGTACCTATACAACTTTAAGAACGGAACGGGTCCCTTTTGGCCCGGTATTTCTTCGTCCTTCTCCCTCTTACTAGTATTCGATCGTACCACACTCTCTCTCGAGAAAGTATTATTGTTACATTAGTTTATTTATCACAGATGATGGATTTTAACACGTCTGCCTCTAGTAAAGAATCTTGACGCAGGCGAATCGAAGTATATAGTTAGAGGCATATTACATATATATTATTATTATTATTTTATTTTTTTTGCTTCTCTTCATTGGAAAACTTTTGTGTTCTCATTCACTGCGAGCTCGGAGCTATTACTTAAAGCGAGGAATACGAATGCAAAGTGTACTTTATAAATTAGGGATCATAGAGAATTTGATAAGTTCCGCTTTCCAATTAATTTATCTAGTCCAGTTTCGTTCACATTGAACCGAAAACGCTCGTTGACGAGCGTCGATGAAGATAATCTGATTCCGCCGCGAGAAATAAGATATATTATCGTAGATTCGCGTTTTCTGTTTTTTGGTGTGCAGGTGAGGACATTTAACTAGTTTATCCCAGATGATACTTAACAGAATCGAGCCTCGAGGAATGTTCGACGCTCGCCGGATTACTTAATTGTTAACTGAAATTAATGAGATGAAGCGATTAACGAGAATTAAAATAAATGTGTACTTATTATATTACGCAATGAGGAAAAAACACGTTAATTATTTAAGCGCGTTGTTCTACTATTCGTGACGCTAAGCTTGCGTTGAATTATAGCGGTTGTCGAATAACAAAGTATGTTTTTAATGTAAGCGCCTTGTTCTTTCCTCCCTGCCCGCTACCATCGAGGTTCTCATGAGGGGAAGTTTATTTCTCTTCAAAACAGTAAAAATTGTCAAATAGAAGTGAAACATTTATTAAGACGAATATCACACGCACTTGATGCACGAAACATCCACGTCCTCGTCAGACTCCGCAACCATCGAGAGTCCGTCAAACCTCGCGATCACTTCGTTTCTTCTTCCTTACAAAGTTACATAATCAATCAACACGCTTGGCAACAGTTCAAATCGCAACAACTCTGTCCCTGATTTCGTATCACTTTTCACGTCGATACAAGTACAATTGCACAGTGTTAGATCATCGTTCGATCTCCCATAGTTCGATCACCGTTAGCAAACTTTGTTTCATGCAAAGCTTTTTCTTTCGTTTCATCGTCAATTCGTTCATCCGGCTCCCGGCTAGGAATTGATAACGTACGTTATCCAATCGACGGTCTTAGCCACGCGGTGGTAGATTCCAGGTTGACCCGGTTGTGCACACGAGTAGCCGGCTGACACGATACCTATCAGGTACCACCTTCCTGTCTTTTCCAGCATCAGTGGCCCACCGCTGTCACCCTGGAATCAACAGTATCCTTATTAATATTTAATATTATTAATTATTGTTTAATTGTTGTTTCATTAATGTTTCACCATATTAGATTATATTAGATAGACATATTAGATTTGTATGCAACATTTTTTGTTCACGTGTTACTAATCGGTAGCGAGTACTCACTTGACAGGAGTCCTTGCCACCACCGCGATAACCGGCGCACATCATTTCGTCGTAGATCACGACGTTGATTCCGTTCGATCGATGCCATCTCTCGCAGACACGATTGTCTATCACAGGCACGTCCACCGCTTGAAGAGTCTTCGGGCGCAGCCTTGATCCTATCAAATTTTCATCATAATACTATAAGTATTTTGAAGATACAAAATCTGTTTAATTAACCCCTTCCCGTATTTTAGCTAGTCTGACTCGCGGTGAAGATTTTGGCCCACACATGAGTATCGCAAGTCAGACTCGCAACGAGAGGCCCAACACTTGGGCCAAACATTGGGTCTGTTTAGTGTGCGTCGATGCCTACCGCTTGGGCCCGAGTTTCGTCGAGCTAAATGGCACGGGAAGGGGTTAAATGAATAATTATGAATTATTCACCGGCTTGCAACGCGCCCCATCCAGCAGCCCAGCCGTACTGTCCGAGGAAGTCCTCATTCTTTTCTGGTAGACAGATCGGAGCTATGTGAGGCATGTAATGAACCGGCCTGTCCAAACGGAGGACAGCCACGTCAAACCTGAGAACGAGTAACAATTGTATTAATAAGTTCGAATCTCATGTCAAACCGTTTGCTGTACCTGTCGGCTTGGGGTGTAAATTTAAAGTAGGGATGAACACGGATCTCCCGGACACCGAATGTGTACGCTGGCAGTGATTCAGTGGCTGAGTTCACCACGTAGTCTCCTAACGTGACCTGGACTTGGCGTGCAGTCGCCCTGCAAGAAGATACGAATCCAATAAATCCTGAGCTCAAAAAAGATATTAGAGATTCTATTTAAAAAATTGAGAATCCAGATGTACACATTAGTAAAATCTTTTCTACCTTGACATAATTTTCAGTCCGACAACAAGGCCGTAAAGCAGATAAAAAAAGAATATCGATCGGCGTTTGTACTCACTTGGCTACGCAATGGCCCGCAGTGACTACGTGAAATCGATTAACGAGCGTGCCGCCGCATCTGCTGGATCCGATTCGTATGTACGCCTGGAAAAGGAAAGTGGAACATTTTCTCTGTCTTAAAAAAAAAAGAGGTGCGTAACACGAGGTCGCGTGGAAATTTGCTCGACGCGTTTCCGTTATTCTCGGTTTCGTCTAAGCTGAATCTGACCTGCCATGGGAAACTGCCGAAGCCAGCGTCGTCACCGCCGACGATTCTTCTCTGCGCTGTTTGCTTCGAGGCGGGAATCCCGCAGCCTGCAATTACAACGACGTCGACCGTTTGCGTTAATCTAAGACGATCGACCGATTGAAGTTGTGTTTCACGGGCAGCCGTCGAAGAGTTAGTAGCAGAGTACTTTCACACTACGGATTCTTTCCGTTGAATTAGACGCTCTGTAGTATCACCGAATTAGACTTGGAGTAATTCAGTAACAACGAATCACGTTCCCCTGCGTACTTTATTACCTCCCGTCCTTTTGATTCCGTTTCGGCCAGCGAGAACAGCCAATTCCGTTTTGGCTACGAGGTATGGAATGATCTAGAGACTGGTTCGAGGATGCTGAGGAACGGAAAAGAGGGACTCGCGTGACGAGGTAACGGATCCGCTGTTATCGCTGCGAGCACGCAAGATCGGTTCGGATGAAAATTAATTGGAACTGCGATAGGGAGGCGCCAATCCGCATGCACGTGGACTGGATGCGAATTAGGAATGATTTCAATCGTGCGAACGGAGAAAGTGAAGACGCGTTCGGTGGCATGCCGAGGAAAGTGCAAGTGCTAAGAGTTAATTTGCAAGCAGGCAACGTTGGTTTCGACATGCGGAAGAAATCGGCCGTACAATGCTTGCGGGAGAGATGCTCAATTAGTAGAAGTCAGAAAGAGAAAATAGGAAGAGGAGACGAAAGGTTTTTACGAGATGACAAAAGAAAATATAACAGGGAGTCTCAAGATAGTCCTTCATAACTTCTGGAGGATAAACAAGAGTTTTGTATAAGAACTTTTATCTGTCCCTGATAAATTAGAAAAAAAAACTGTCCAGAGTTGAAACAATAAAGAGGAAGTATAGCAAGTGTCCCAATTTCTGTTCACATAAGAAAATTCGATGAATTGAAATTTCATGTAAAATGAGGGGAATAGCTGACAAGTAGAAATTGGGGCATTTGGAACAAGAATGAGAGTAAGAATAATTGGAATGACAGAAGAAAAGGAGGACGTCTGTTGTCCGTTGATTATGATAGATCATGCGAGTGCAAATCGGACGGTCATGCTTGATTAGGAAGAGGACTTACGGTCGTCATTGGCTGTGTCCGTGTACGTATCCAACGTAAGCGGCTGAGACTGATCTCTAGGCGCCTCGATCAGGTTAAAATCGTGGCTACCTTTCGGTTCGCGTCGCTGACAACAAGCGAACATGATGCCGCCGCAACTGCCGTCCAGTAGGCCAGCGGACATCCAGCACATAAGAAAAAATTCGCAGCTTCGTCCGTCACCGCACAACGTATCGTCACCCTTCCAGAGCGGTCTACTTTGCTGACGCGGTTCTGCACAGACACACATGCCAAACTGTTCTTGTCTATCACGAGCCACCCTCCCTCTCCGGAGCAATTTTCAAATAAATAACAATAAAACCCGGTTTTTTAATCTACAAATCTGATTACTCCAAGCCTAGCTTCAGAATACTTTTTAGATTGTAACAAATCAGATTGACAAATAAAAATGAAGCGACTTGACGATTCGAAGATTGATTAAAATAAATGTTATAAATGATGTTTGACTAGAGAAATGTTAATAATTGCGAAGAGACTATTAGCAAGAGTGTTACAGTAAATAAAAAGGCAACCGGAAGGAACGTGGTATCTCGCAACCCGGATGACAGAAACTGTGTCATAATCGTTGCGACACCCATCGCTAGGATATTGCACCCGGCTGTCTAAATTCCTAATTACGTCCTTACGATTCTGGCAACGGAATTGAAACGCGCGACGCGAGTCGAACGGCCGTACTCGGGATTAGCGAAAGAGTTGCGCGAGCCGAGCTTTCAACAGGCTCGATTTCGTCGGTAGGTATGTCACATTTCTGGCAATCAGTGAACGTACATACCTGACTCTAACCTGGGATAATCGTCGAGCGCTTGCTTTCGGTGATCTGAAACAACGATTGACTTAACGTTGCCTGAGCTCTTAAATAAAAATGATGAAAATCGAATTACATTATGGCAGAATTTCGTAATTAGAAAAACCTTTAAACTCTGTCAAATTTGTAAGAAGAAAAAATTGATAAAATCCGTCAATTAACCCTTTGCAATTTATTTTTACAAATCTTATTTTCTACTAATTTAAATATATAAAAAATCTGATACTTCGAATGCTATAGATTAATTCGATAAACTCTAACAGCTACATTCATATGAACGATGTTCTAATAAAATCAATTATTTTATACGAGTCTCTTTATATTTAAACAGGTTATCAATATTAATCGAAAGAGATTTAGACTGGCGTGTATACACGCACTTAAACGGTTAAAGAATTAAACCTCTTCCGTCAGATAATCCTCATTACCTCTGATCTCGTCCTCGAAATCCGGCAAGTGGTTGGACTGCTGGAAAAAGGAGGCCGCGCTGCCGGCCACCGGTGGTGGAAAATCGTTGTCACGGAATATCAATCGCGGGGTGCGATGGCCCATCACGGGTCTAGTGTTAAAATCGGTCATGGGACTTCTCCAAAGGGCCTTGTGTTGCCTCCAACTGGGGAACCGTACAGTCGGCGGGACGCCGATGTTCCTTCCGATCGGTGGGCCACCACCCTCGAATAAGTAGCCGGCTGGACCGGTTGGAAATCGAACATATCGACGTTTTCGTACCGGGTGCAATGGAAAATCGGTACGACTGCCGTTGCTCTGCGTCTCGAGGTACACGGTACTAAGCGTTGAATCGGTTTTGTCTAGACTCGGTCCTGAAGGCTGTTGCTCGCTGGTGGCACGGTTCGAGGAGATCACGAGGACTATTCCCATGAGTAACCATTGGCACGACCTTGCTGCACCCATCGTTTCCCTAAAGCACAATCGTACCTGGTGAGTAGATTTCTTTATACCTTTTCAGATCCTTAACATCTGTAACAACGAGTCTTGTTTGCTCTGAATAAAATTCTGAGGAGATTCGTAACCGAGATTAGAGCAGTGTTGAAATTTACAAACCAGAGATTAGATAAAGGAGCAAGTATCTTGTTAAGCGTTCTGATTCCTATCAGTTTCGTGGAATTTGTAACAAGAACGTAATGAAAGTCTAGATGGTTAAATTAGATCTTTATCTCTTCGCTATTTATATCGTGGTACTTCTTAAAAATTTTTCATATTTTTTTTATGCGCTATTTCCCGATTCTATTTGCGTTTAGCAAACTGGCAAAAAAATTTGCGAACTCTCCCACCGATGAGTCTTATCTCGCCGGCAGTTATCTTCGTCTTGCGCAATTTCTTAAACAGGTTTCTCCTCGAGTTAAAGGATAAACGTGAGAGGCAAGAGCGTCCGAGATAAAGCGTGACAAAAGGGCATAGTCCTCGATTCTGCGAGTAGAAGAACAAAGAGAAAGAACAGGATCCATCGGGTTACAATTGAATTCCGATAGCTGTAATTATATTGCCGTCACGCGAGATAATTAAACTCTCTTCGAGGGAAGAGAGGTCTGTAGCCACCTTTAATCGGACGTGCCGCTAGTTTCTAGAACGGCTTCCATCGAATTTTCTCTTCGATCTTTCACCGATCCGTTAGAATCAATTTTCCGGAAACAAGAGAAAAAGGGAAACAAAGTCGCGTGACCGGAGTTAACGAGCCACGAAACTGACTTCTCTCTTGCCGCTGAGATATCGAAAAGTTGATACTTCGCTGCACGCGAGTCACCTACTTTTATAAAAATTGTCTCTCCTTTTTACTTTTCATTTCATTTTATTTCAATAATAAAAATAATTCGATCGTTCGTATTGGCAACAAGTACCGGAAACAATTTCGTTCGTGGCCTACTCATCCCGGGAAGCCGGAAATCGTCGTAGGAGAGTAGAAAACAAGTTCCCGGTGCGGTGATCGCTCCGGCTCGGACGAATTCCTCTTCTTCTCTCCACACAAAATAAGTATGTTGTTTGCGTCACCGTAACGGGTGAAAGTAAAAAGAGGCATTACACAGTGAGAGTCAAAAGCGAGCGTACGGCACATCTGCCAAATCTGTTTGTTTCGTGTCGCTGCAACGGATTATTAAAATATACCACAGTAAAAAGCAATTGAACGAGAAAGTAATCGTTAGTTGTTTTACGAATGAAACACGTCGTTAAAGATAACGTAACGTTATGTGTAGAATTTGAGACATGATACTTAGAGAGTCTCGTGTAGTTTCATTTTCTATTTCCACTGATCATCACTTTTTTCTGAGTTGGTCAACGTGATGTGTTAATCGCTCGGTTTCGTAACGAAAGGATTGGAGAGGATCGGCACGACAAAAAGGGTCGATTGTCCGGTGGCTGTGGGTAGGACAGCAGAAAGTCGAGGAGGAATTTCAAGGCTCTTTCGGTGCGAGGTAGGGTTTTCACGAGGGAGAAGGAAGGCAAGGAAATCGATGCGAAGGGTGTAAGATTCTTTCCTGCGGCCCGCCACTTCATGTAAATTAGTATTAAAATATTCATTGCTCAAATTACCCTTCTCTTTGCCAACTTCCGTTCAGCTTCAGCTGGTAAGACGGTAACTATTATGTTGAGAGAGCTAGCGACAAACTGTTTCGTTTTTATGATTAAAAAGAACAATTATTAAAAAACTGTTTCATTTGATACAAGATAATTAATAGTAATTAAATTGTAATAGTGCGAGAGCATGAATGCTTTAAGAATATTCGTGGGTCCCAGTAAATGCATTTATGACAATTGTTTTTTGGATGACACTGTGATGCATTGAGGAAGAATATTATTGAAATGAAATAATGATAAAACGTCCTTGTGTAAATACTCGAATTGCAAAGCGGACGGTACATTGTGTTAGTAGGTCATTGGCTCTGTCGTGTTCGTAGCCAGTAGAAGTGAAAGTGCAGTTCTTGCACGCGTGCACGACACTGTGAAGTTCACGTTCATGCCCATTCGCCACGCCGGAAGTTACGAACCGTCCACCGTGTACGTTTCCTTCGCCAATTCAAATTGCAATTACGTTATCGTCCGCGGAGTAGGAACAATGCGTTACACACCGGAGTAGGAACAATGGAACGTAGCCGCTCTCTATTAAAAGTTTCCATTTAGATAAATGAAAATATGTTTGAACATCTAGTTCATACAGGTTTTAACCCTCGATCCTCTACCCGCACATTTGGGGTATCAGCGTAATGGATTTTGGACATTCATGAGTTTTAATTACACGCATAAGTGTTCGTAATTTTCTACGTTCACTGTTTGATTATTAAATATTATACGAGTGCTCTTGCTTGTTATTTTTTACCGTTCTAAAATAGGCAACGAGAAAGTGAAACCCAGTAGAAAATTTCTATCAATAAGCAGATTCCGTTAATCACGTTAAGGGCGCGTTTCGTCTGATATTTTAATTATTGTTTTTTACTCGGCTTCTCATCTCTCGCTCGATTCCTGTTAAAGGAGGGAAAATGTAACCTCGCCATTTACGTTTCACGAGAGGATGAAAGCAGTCGCCGTTTCGCAATGCAGTCGCATTTATTTTTCCCATTAATGGTACACGCGAGTTATTGTTCATCGAGTACATATTTGCGAACCCATTAAAGGCGAAATTTCTCTTAAGCACCCGTGTCTACAGATATTAGGATACTTGTAACTTCTATCGCTAATTTTACTCAATCCTGTGTAATCGTATCTCCGGCGGATAAATCTACAGATTTTTGGACTTGAATTTCACATAATTGAAGTAACGCTAATACTCTTTAATCTACTGATAATCAGAGGAAAGCGAATAAAAATTGAGGCTTGCCAGTAAGAAAAATCGACGTCCCCTGGACTCGATCGCAGAAAAAGCTGGATATAAGAAATATCAGAAACGATGCACCGAGCATGCTCACGAACTTTCACCTTCCTATGACTAGTCTTAACTTAATCTTAAACACGATGCTGTTGCCGATGCTCGAAAGTATCCACGAGAGTTTCTTCTCCCTTTCTTCTCTTATACAGAGATACGCGCACACCACATGGATAATTGTGGTTGCACGTTTCCCAGATGCTCGTGAAAGCCCACGTGTGCCTTCCACGCGTGTCACACGCCTTCCTCCGTGCGCGACGCGAATCAAAAAAATTTAATCTAATTATTAGGCTGTTACATTTTACGATAATTTTGTATGCTAATCATTTAATCAATGTTTGGGACAATGAAGTCTAGACTAAATAAAAAAGTAGAATTTTAACGAAATGTTGTCTGCCATTCCGTGAGTTTGGCTTGGCGCCATCCGTGTCCAAATTCTTGGTGTGTGAACCGACATTGGGAGCGTGATCTAAGTATTACTTTCTCTGCAACGTCGCGTACGCAGGCGCCCGTTTTACTTTCGCCGAAAGGCAAACGGAGAAAAAACCGAAAAGAAGAGATACGCGCGTGAAATTTTGTTTTCGTCCGCGTGTTCCGAAATTCCAATTACAAACGAGTAGAGTTTCATAAAAAAAGCTATAATTGACTTGATAGAAAATAAAATAAAATATGTGCCAACGATTTGTACTTAATTAGAATGTCCGCTTCTAATGAATTATGAATGAACTCTCGTAGGAGTATCTCTAAACGCAGTTAGCGCGGTAGTTACTTCGCTTAACGGGCCGGCAATTTCCACGAATCGGTAATAAATGATAACAAGGCAAATTCACCTGGATTTAAAAAGAAAGCGAACGGCCGGCGAAAAAAACACCGTTGTAGAGAATCAGGTAGGAGAGCAGGTATCGTTAAAACCGGGTGTCCGCTGATCAGTCACTGGAAATGGAAATCGGTTGATTCTTTTTCGATAGAAATACCTGGCCGACTTGATTGGCCCTTTAACGCTCGCCCGGCCGGTTACCGCTGTACCACCTTTCGAAGGAAAACCGGTTCGAAGAAATCTGAACGTCACAGCTTCTGCTCTTTCTTCGTGGCCTTGAAAAGGCGCTCTACGTTCCTCCGCGGTCTAGTTCACCAGATATATATCGTGACGAACACTTTCCATTGTGTAACGAATTTTTTCTTTTTTATCGCCACCTACTAGGTTTGTTTGAACGCCAATTATTTTCTTGTCGTCCGATCGAATGTTTCCCCGAAGGATCCTAATTACCTCGTTGAGGATTGTAAAAATTGTAACGCGAGACAACAGATGAAAACAATGAGGTCCTTCGGACTATTAGTACGTAAAATGACCGTAGAGATTAGATAGTGCGTTCAATCAGCGGAGATTTCTTCTTAGTGATAATGTATCTCGCAATCGTTTTCCTCTTTCATAAACGATCCAGTTATTACGATAAAAAACTGCATATTTCTCACGATTATAAAACGCTCGAGGTCTTAAACGGATGTTTCTTTTTGCCTGACCGTTATAATTCACGCCTATCCCGTAAACGGGATTTTTCTCCACTCAACTGGCGCTCGAGCGCGGAACGATCTGCATTGTTACTTTCTAGGAGAGAAATTAATTCGCGCATAAACAGCGTAATCCACGAGGAGATGAAAACGGAGAAAAAGTGTGTCGGATAACACACGCGTGCCGATTGAATATTCATGGATCGTGTAAGTACAGTCCTCCTCTTTCTTTAGCCGGAACGAGTCTCTCGACGAGTCTGGCCATTTTTAATTGGATCGAGGAGAGTTACACGGTAACGGAATGTCTGAAATCGTTTCACGTATTATTAACGAGGAAGAGTTTTCTCGCATTGGCATCTTAGACAGTTCGTGCTAGCGATTCCATCCCTTATTTCTGTGTCGAAATATTCGTTGCTTCTCTCAATCCTTTATTTTTTATCCGAATAAAAATATACTGCATCGAAATGACACGTGATTCCATCAGTAAATACACAAGGATTTATTGATTTCTTTAACACTAGAAAGACTGAAACTTAGTACGTACCTATATTGCCCAAAAGCAGAAAGCAGTGAAAATGACTTCATTGTGAAAGAATAACTAATGCGTAAAGAAACGTCTTTAAAATTAATGATTAATATCTTCTTATACTACTTATAATTATAAAACAGGTTATTAGTAAACATTAACAATAAAAAGAAATTCTAAGTAATTGTATTATTATACACATAATTTTTTTTCTGACTAAAACTAAAGAGCAGTCAAAATGATTTCCTTGGGCAATCTAGTGTTAATCATTTACAGTTAATTGAGTCTCTAGTAATAAAAAAGAAGAGACTTAACCTGGAAGAAGTCGCATCGGGTTTCTCTTATTTTTTAATCGGACGAGCTGTTACGTAAAACCGGGAGTGTTTAGGCAATCGGCTGGGCGGCAAGTACCGAAGCGTGCATCCTTAATGCCGAGTGTCGCCGGGTCTCGTTTTGGAAAAGAACGGAAGTACTTTCACTGGAGGCTACGAGGTCGGAAAGCTGAGCATTTCGATCGAACGAATGCCGATTCGCGACGAGAAATCTCGCATTTTCTCTGGCTCGTCCATCTTACACCTTCTCTCCTCTTCTATACGAACGCTTTCTTGGTCCCGAGATACGCTTTGAATATCGCCGGTTTATTATTCAGAAGCTTGTGTGAAAGTGCCCC